>PVHY01006822.1:0-71679 GCA_004024945.1 Uropsilus gracilis | reverse complement strand
GACAGAAACCAAATGGTTTCACTAATATATGGTCAACCAAATGAAACTGCACAAGGGGAGAATGGGGACCAGCTGGAGCAGGTGGGAAGGGGAGGTGGTGGGTGACCCCCAGGGACTGAAACGATGTGAAATATATATAAATAAATAAATTAAAAAAAAACAAAAAACAAAAAAAAACAAAGTAATTCAGACAAGTTAAAAATAAAGTGATATGTAAATATATTCAATGCAAATGGAAACACTAATAAAGCATGATTTGAGACCACTCTCTTTAGTAATTTTTTTCTCTTTCTGATAACAAATTTTAATCAGTAACCAATATTTCTTATCATTGAGACTTATTGAGGTTCTTGGAAAATTGATCTTGTGTTATTAATATTTTCTCTTTTCTCTCCATTTCCCTGATTTCTTTTCCATCTCTACTTCTCTGCCTCTTTCCTTCACCTTTAACATCTCTGTAACTGGGAAGTATCTCTCATTAGGATATATCTTACTATTGATATGGCACAATTAATGAACAATTGGGAATTAACAGTTAATTTTGCACTATTATTTCTTAGTGGAATGTAAAGTAATGCCTATAATTGATATTTTGCAGTTGATAGTATCTTACAAGTGGTAATGTCTTAGTTTTGATAAAATACATTTTTATGTGTATACCATGACTCCATCCCACCCTGTCCCCTTCTTGAAATACTCCTGTTTTATCTCTCCATCCTATATCATTTAGCCTTAGGAGAGGAAATAGTTTTTATTTTCTAAATAAATCCTAACATGATACTTTATTGTACACAGGTTTTGTTTAATTAATGATTGAGGGAAGAGTGTAGATATAATGAATCAGCTCATGAGCGACATATTTGTGCTAGTAACCAACTTTTTAACTTCTTGGTGAGAGAAGACTAATATTTAACCTTCGTTAAAATTATGAAATGAAGAACAGAACCCAGTGTTTCAATATTAAAAAAGTTAAAAATGTATTGGATGAATGTTTAGTCACCCGATGATCAAGAAAGTGTAGCAAATAAAACAAAAACAAACTACAAAATATAAAGTACAGTGAAGAAAATAGCTGATAATAAAATAACTGAAATGAAAATAACAACGCAATAAAAAATATAGATAATTCCGAGAACCTCATCATAGAGCTTCTGGAAGAATAAATGAGAAACTGACATACTTGACATGTCTAAGAGAAAAGCATTTAAGGCAGGAGGAAGTAGCAGACTCAAAGTGGGGAAGGGGTGCAGTTACTGAAAAGTTCAGTTTTCTCAAGGTGAAGAGTGTAACCTGATGGCAAAGAGAGGAGGTGGCAGGAGCTCTATAATCATTTGCTAACAATTGCTGAACTATTAAGCAGTGCCATGGTCCATCTTATGTTTTTAGAGTCTGCTGACTATTTTGTGCTTAGTTGACTAGAGGGGAACAATAGAAGACAGTGAAATAAACACTAGTTGATGTCTTATACCAATTCAAGCAGGCAACAGAGTTGTCTTACACCACAGCTCTTCTCATGGTAGAGATGATGAGCATTGGAAAGATTTAAGGTATATTCTGCAAGTTTTTATTTATTGCTTAAATAAGGGTAGAGGGTTTTGAAAGAAAGGTATCAGATCAGAGAGGGTAATAAAACAGACAAAGTTGTCAGTAAAGGGAACAAAGCTGTTTTTTAACCTTATTTCTATAACTTTTCCAGTGGCATTTCTGTCTCTCTCTTTTAAATTCTTGGAACCAAATATATTTTTATTCTAGTCTGCCTCTCCAGATTCCAGCACCTTTTTCTCATCCCACACTTGACAGATGCTTGAGAAAGAAAGTCAGTGTAAAAAGTAGGCTAGCATTCTCAGCAATTCTGCCCTTTTTCATCAAGATGTTCCCTACTAAATCTGTCCTTGCTATATCAGAGCAAAATCATTCTTTTCTCTAAGTAAAGATTTAATTCTTGAAGGAATTATCCTGATGGAGTCAACTGTGTATATGGGGTTAGGAGTGATAATCATTTATTTTTATTTAAGTTTAACATGACTTGAAAGGTTAAGTATAGCTAACTTAAAAATTCAGCTCACCCATTATTTTCTCAGTTGAAAGGCAAGTGATCAAAGAAATGAATAAAGAAAACATGCATAAAAGCGAAAAGAATTTTATGAATGATTAGAAATATAAAAATGATTACCTGGGAGGCTGGGGCTGGGAATCATTTGAGTCCGCAGGTTCAAGGCAACCCTGAGCAACATAGTGAGACCTAGTCTCTTAAAAATTAAATAAAATATATAAAATAAAATCATTTTTAAAAAGAGATAAAAATGAGTAAAACAGAAATCTGTAAAGTCAGATAATGGGTCAGGATCATAGGATGCTGTTTAAATCAGTGATTCTTAAATTTTTTAATGTTTAAATCAGCGGTTCTTAGATTTTTGATAATTAGGTAATCTTTTGCGTTTCTGATGAAAGTTGAAAAAAGTGCACATACACATTCAGATTTGCACATAATCTTAGGTCATGCTGAATCTGAAGAGATTGATTATGGGGCACTAGATTCCACATTGTCTCAGGAGAAATGGGACTGAAGAGTATGTGGCTGGAGAGCTTCTGCATTCAGACTGTGACAGTGATATTTGTTGTTTTTAAATTTCCAAACTGACAATTGAAAAAGCAAAGTAAATTTTAGTATTAATTATTGAAATATTAGAATAATCTCTTCTTAAATTTTTTCTTTGAAAATTTTATAGTTGCAGAGTTTTCTGAAATTATGACAATATACCCTAAAATATGTAGTCTATTCATTAAAAAAATTGAACCAAACTTTAATTGAAGGCTGCAAATTTATTGACACCTAGAGTTATACAAGGAACTGAATGAATATTTCCTTTGGGAATTAGGGTTTTTTAAAAAAGCAACAATCCTTTGTTCTCTGTTTCCATGAATCTGTTTGTAAACTAGCTTTTATCACAGAACTATGAACTTTAAAATAAAAATGTAAATCAAGTGTTAAACATTTTAATTTCACTGTTGGTAATGAAGCTGTACTCTGTTCCTGGGATTTTTTTCTTTTTTTCCCCCGTCCTTAGGTGGAACACTGAGCCAGTGATACAACCTAATAAATTACTAATTGTTTCCTGTTAGGCAAATTATGCCAGTTAGACCAATATTTAATGCAGTCCAAAAGTCTTAAGATTCATGATTGAGTAGGAGATTGACAAGATGACCTACTTCTAAATACTTTGGCCATACTAAGGAATCTAGTATCTTACGTATTTTTCACCTCATCAAATAAAGGGCTTTTTTTCCCCATTCACTTTAAACCTTGAAAGCAAATTCCACATCATAAGAAATATTAGAAATTTTAAAACAAAACAAACAAAAAATGGTACTTTATGCTAGTGGTACTATAATGATTTAATAAGGTATTTTAGTTTAGATTTTAATCACCAAACAGTTTATTTCTTTGGAGGTAGAGTGGGGGTAAAAGACTTTTCTTAAACTTTTTTTTTCCCTTACTTTCCTAGTATAATTCTGGAAAATAAGTATGATGAAGCATATAACAGAATTTTATATATTCACATTCAATCATGTTTGTTTAGAAAGCAGTAAAATGAAAGTGAGAGTTTGCAACAATTACCTTTAAATTTAGATTCTCTTTGCTGTTCTAATCAATGAGTTTCTGCTATCCAGTGTTTTTGTACGTCCCATAGTTTGAGCATGTCATGTGGTTCTTCTGCTAGATAATTTCCTCATAATGTAGCTCCTAAACATAAGGAAGCTACTTTAAGTGTGCTTAGTTGAAAATAGCAAACTCACATACTGGGGGGGAATAAAAACAAAAAATGACCTGTATTGGATTTATTGCCAGATAATGAAGTATTGTACTTTATGGATGATATAAGATATTCCCAATGTTGAATACATGTGATTTTTTGGTTTTTATGCTATCTTTGGAATTTAATCCAGTGACATTAGTCTCCTGAAAGGTTAATTAAAGAAGTTTGTGGGATTACTGTTTTTTCCCTAGATATTCAAAATGGTACCCATCATTTTATATTTTAGTTTGTATATTACATTTGGGACCAAATCGTTTTTACTGTTGTGAAAATTAGAGTAATTTTACCATTTTGGCTAACTTTGGTCACTTTTTTTCTTACAAGGAAACACTCCAGTCAGTGTCAAGTTTCATTTGCATGTCTGCATGTCATGTCTTATGTATATTAAGTATGTGCTGTAGTTTTGATTTCCCTAATGGAAAATCAAAATAGTGGATTTTCTAGGCATACTCCTGTTTGCCCAGTCTTTATAATTTAACAGTAGGGGGGGGGGGGAGTTAGAGGTTTATTTGTACTATAGGACAAAAAGAAATCAAGCAAGCATAATTAAGGAGGGAAAGAATTTTAGAAAGAATAGTTTCCATTTCCCAAGAAGGTTTAACTCTCAAATGGCTCTTCAGAAACCGCTCACTCATTTCAGATTTGACTGGACTAAATTTTAATAAGCTTATTCATTTAAGTAAAAGGGAGACACATTTTATAACTAAATATGACATTTTCCTTACTCTTTGTTAAATGCCTCATAGCTATGGGTGTGTATGTTTTCATTTCTACAGTCCCTAACTGATATTTGTTAAAGAATATATGTAATATGTAGGTTAAAAAGCATAATAAAGTGAAACTTCTATTTCTGTTACTCAACTTAATTACTAAAACAGTACTAAAGTTTCTGAAGTCTCCATGTGAACCTTTCCCAATTGTGTTCTTGCTTTTTTTGCTCTCAGAAATAATATTGCCCTTAATTTATATTGATCATTCTCTTTTAGTGTTTAAAAATGATTTTGCTAATTACATGCATGTTCCTAAATGTTGCCGCCTTTGGTTTTGCATATTTTTGGGAAGCAGTAAAATATTAGGGGACTGATGCTGGCGCTAGGTGGTCCCGCCACATAGCAAACATGATTTGGCCAGGTTACTTAACTTCTCTGTGCAGTTTCCTCATCTGTGAAATAATAATTAAAAACATTATCAACCTGATAGGGCATACTATTAAATGAGTTAATGATTGAATGAATTATGTTCAAAGTGTACAGCACCTATGCGCAGGTAATAGTCTCCAAGTGCTAATTATTGTTTGTATTTTTATAAAGGAATCATAATGTATTCTTTTGCAATTTGTTCTGCATAATCTTCGTCCAACATTGATTATGAGATTTCATTCATGTTGATGGGTTGTATATATTCATGTTATATAGCTTGTAGATAATTGACTTTTTCTTCTCATGTTATTCTTCTATGTGAATACTGTTTCTTTAGTTGATGTCTAATAGAATGTAGTGTTTGTTGTTATTTTATTATTACAAACAACAAGCAATGCCACACACTGTATCTTGTGCACCTAGGTTAAGAGTTTGTCATGTATAGCTACAAATGGAATTGCTGAGTTGCGAGGATGAGTGTCTTCAACTTTCATAGATTATGTCAAATTGGTTATACCAACTTAGCTCCTTTAAGGGCATATTGCTCCATATACATAATTTGGTTCTTCAACATTTGATAAACTGATAGGTGTGAAATAGTGTATGTATGTGTATATGTGTGTGTATGTGTATATACATATAATGTTTGGACTTACGTTTTCATGATTATTGAAGTCGAACATTTCTTTAATGAGTTCACTGGCCTTTTCTGTTGGTTTGTAAAATCCTTGTATATTTTGCTCATTTTCTATTGATAATCTGTTTTAAGCCAATGTTTTTGACTTTTTATTGTTTAAAATTCTTTTTTGTTTAAAATTCTTTAAATGTTAGAATATTAATATTTTGTTTCCATATGTGACACCTGTATTTCTCAGTTGTAGCTTGTGTTTTCACTTGCAACTAATTTTTCACAAATTCACATCTCCTTACAGATTAGGGGAAATTCTTTTGTTAGACCAGCATATTGTTTGGAATGTGTAAAATATAGTTCCCCAAATCCTTAAGCCATGCTTTAAGAAAATGAGACTTTTACATTCTACCTGAGTAATCCTTTCCTATGTAAATAACCACTATAGAAAAATAACTCTATATGATATAGAGATTTACTGATCAACAACTCTTACTAAACCTTTTTCTTTTTTTGAGACTGTGTCTCACTATTTTTGCCTGTGAAACCACAGGCTCACGTACCACAGACTCAGGCAGTCCCCAGCCTCAGCTTCCCAGGTAGCTGGGATTATAGGCACGCGCCACCACGCCCAGATATATATTTTTGGAACTAGGTCTCACTATGTGCTTGGTGGCATTCGAATCGCGATCCCTGGCCACGGCTTTCTAGGCTGCCGCTTACAGGCATGCGCCACTGTGCCCGGCCAACCTTTTTCTATATTAAAATGACACAACTTTAGAACCATAAAACTGATTACATATCACTTTGCTATTCTGCCACTGTCCAAATTTGTACATTTTTCCTCAATAATTCTTGGTCTTTTGGTTTATTTTTCCGGTAGATAAATTGGAACTTCCAATTGAAATATTTCCAACTTGAAATATAATGTTCCTTAGTCTCTATTAGAGAATTTTGGTTGGTTTAAAGATATCATGAGTAGTATGCTTTAAATGACTGAACTGGTTCTTTTAGCAATTTTAGCTTCCTTAGTTTGTGAATATAACAAATCAGGTGATGTGTACCAGTTTAAAAAACTTTTTTTTAGCAGAGAATTCAGTTAGAGAGTTTTGCTTTATTTGGAGTTTTATTTTACCATTCTTTGTACATGATATTTTGGGAGATATGTAGAAACTGATTATGTAGAAACTGATAATGAAGTTAGTTGGCCTCTTCGCTTTAAGGTGAGTTTCCTTCGATTAAGGGCAATTATTTGTAAGCCTATAAACTTTGCACATGAAGCTCCTACTATAATGCCATTCATACAGGTGATGCTTGATGTTTATTGTTTCTTGTTTGTTTGGGGTTTTGTTTTTTTTTTCTTTTCATTTTTTTCCTGGGTAGAACAAATTATTGTGTGTATGTATCCCTCCATATTTAGGCAATGTTCAAGATATCTGTTTATTTTGTGAAGAGTAAGGTTAATTACCATGAAATATAATTCATTTGGTCTTTTGATTGATATTATAGATAATACTTAGTATTTCAAACATTTGAGCTATTTGTTACAGGAAACTGTTTATTTCTAGCAGTAAGTGAATCTAATAATTTCTTCCATTTACATAGTCTGAACCTAACTTCAGCAGATATTACACAGTAACAGTACATTTTCTTGAACTGGTATGAAACACTTCTACTTCAAGAATACTTCTACCTTAACCATTTGGAGCCAACTGTCGCCTGCTGAGTTACTATGATAACTCCCTAATTGCCCCTCTCCTTTCTCTCTCATGTCCTTCAAATCATTCGTAACCAAACAGCCAAAGGAAAAACAGTTTTTTTTTTAACTAGGAACCATTCAGTGGCTCCTCATTTCTCTCATAGGGAAAATTAAAGAGTTTGACCTACATGCTCTGTATGACCTTGCCCTGTGTAACCTATCTGTTCTCATCTCTACTCTCTTATCTTCATTTTGTGCAGACACACTGACCTTTCTGTCAGACACTCTAAACAAGCTTCCCCCGCAGGAACTTTGTATTATTTTCTTTTCCTGGAATTCTTATCCTACTTGCATGATTTGCTTTTTTTATCTCCTTAAATTTTTTGTTCAAATGTTACTTTCTCAATTTAAATTTTTATCCTTGCCTCCAGCAGTTCTACTTTACACTCCTAGCCCTGTTTATCTTTTTCTGCATAGCATTTACCACCTTCTAATATAGCATGTAGTCTCTGAATGTTAAGCATAAATCATAAATTGATGTTTCTGTTTGTGTTAATGAGTTTAGATGAAAATGAAACAACTAAGATGTGTGTCAGAATTTCACTTGTCAGTGATATGAGAGATGTCTTTCCTGAATTGGTTGCTTTCATGGACAACTGTATCATCAAATTTTTGTGTTCTTCATAATGTAGTTGTTATGGACACCAAATACGTGTATTAAATCTGCGGGATTAACATTTTCCTCATCAGTTTCTTAGACCTACGTGATCACAAAGCAACACATTAGGCTATAGTTGGTAGTTTTTTGTCAAATTCCTGAATGTAAATACTTCCACCATAGCTTATTTCAAACTACTAATGTGAAGTCATTTAACAAATGGCATTACGATGATGTTGTGCATATCTAAATGCATAATAACCTGACGTATATATTTTCTAGTGGAAATACTACTGATAATAATATTATTACTCATAAGTAGCCTTAGCAGCCTTAGCAGCATAAAAAGTTAGAAAACTTCTAATAAAAGCTGTGACTACAAACTTGCCAAAAATTTGATGGGTCTTGTTACCACTGCACATCAGTATAAATTATTTGCTTATGTATTTTCTATCTCCTTTGTAGAGGCAGGGTTTGGGGCCTATGTTGTTTACTGCTGTTTACTGCTGCACAAAAAAATACTGATCAAGTAAATTTTGAAATATTTGAGGTTGTTTATATTGATATAAAAAACTGTACTAGGTGCTGAATGAAACATAAATCTTCAAAGAAATGTAAACTCTTTTCTTCATCTTTAAATACGATGTTTTGATCACAATGGCATAACAATCTTGTTTCTCTGAATGGGATATGAAGATTTTTCAAATCTGCCTTGCTGAGAGATGTCATATGATCCTTTCTATATAGATAAAATAAATTAAGCATATATACAGAGAAAAAGACAAAAAACTAGTCTAACATGTCAGTGACGGTTGTTTCTGTTTAGATTGAGTAAATTTCATTTGTATTTCATTCTTAGAACTTTTCTGGTTTTCCCATTCTTTACAATATCCATTGCTTCCATGATAAAATTACTTTAAAATTAGTTTTATCATCATCTTGTGGTTAGTATTTTATTTGAAATAGAAAGAAAGTAAAATATTACAGATAGAAAATACAGTGTGGAGAAAGAGAAGTGGGAAAGCTTGGCATATTCTCAAGGTCTTACTTTCATAGGATTATGTAGTGTGAGTATTAGTGGCAGGTGAGGATGGAAAAAAAGATTGGGTTCAAGTTGTAGAGGCTCCTGAATGTCAGACTCAGAAATTAAACTTCAGGATCATCAACAGTTCTGAACACAGTCAAGGATGAATTTTGGGAGCTAAATCACGTAGAGAGGTTAAAGGAAAGAGAGGCTTGGAATTCTGGGGGTTGTTGCAGAACTTCCTGTATGAAGTGATTTTTCTACCAGGGCAATTAGGAATACAAAGGAATGCCAAGATAGCAGAGATTGATACTAGGTCCAGTAGCACTAATTGATAGACTGAATATGGAAGAATTAAGGAAAAGTGTCAGAGATTAACCATAGAGCCTGGTGTTGTCATTTTAAAGCTTTCATGGATACAGGTTTGTAGAAATGCTGAAAGTGATAAGATATGTAGATGCAAACTGGTTGGCACCTCAGTGTTTTCTCTTACTGGTTAGCAGAAGGTATGGCAATACATAACTGCCCAAAAAGCAAATAGACTTACTTTAGAGGCATTTAGGTAGAAGTTGGATGTCTCAAGAGAAAATGACACAGTGGTTCTTTCGTCAGTGGGAGGTTAGCCTACTACTAACATCTGCAATCTCTTCTTATACCAGTGAAGACTACATTTATTGTACTTAGTAAATATCATCTGTGATAAATTATTTCATCTTCTATTTCTTCATATTTATAATATACATTTAACAAGTTCTATGTTAGGATGCAGTGATACCAATTAAGCAAATAAGATATTTCTACCATTAAGGAAATAAAAAATTGCTATAAGGTTCGGTGAGTATAGTAATAGATCACAGGATGCTAATGGAAATATTCAGAAAAAAAATGCCAGTTTTCCTGAAAAGGCAAACTCCTGAGCTAGTAGACTTTAACCAGGGGCTAATAGGAAGAGGTCTGTGTAAGCAGAGAAAAGAACATGCTTCATGATGACTTTGAAAGAGAGCAAGCCTTGTTTGGAGAACTGCAAGCAGTTTATCATGGCTGGAGCTTAACATGTGAATGGGCACTGGTGAGTGGACTCAGATGGAACAAGAACTGTGTTTCCCATGGTTAGGAATTTGGATGTTATCTTGAAAGCAATTGAAGGATTTTAGGCCGAGAATTGCATGTTCAAATTTGTGTTTTAGAAAACACTTGCTGTAGTCAGAAGAACTCTATTGGAAACAAAGAGATGATTAATAGATTTTTTTCAGTAATTTAAGCAAAAATATCTGAGCAGAGTAGAGCTGGTAATGGGGAGTTAGATGAAGCAGCATATACTAAGGAGATAAAATCAGTAGAATTACTGGTCAGAAAGAGCAGGTGAATGCAGGGGTGATTTTCAGGCATTGGACTGCTAACTAGATAGGGGGGTAGTCTTTTGCTAAGAGAAAAAATAAGGAAAAGAAATTTTAAACTTTTTGACTCAGGATTCGTAGAGTACCCAATTTGGAAAAAAGATAAAAACACTTATTTTTTTATATTTATATTTGTGTATATTCTAAAATTTTCTGAATTCTCAAGCTAATCTGTACTAAAAAGAGAAGCTAGAGAATAAAGGATAAGGAGAGAAAGGGGAAAAAAGAAAGAGAAGGTGAACTTTAATTTACCAAGTTTCTCACTTTAGACTAAGGTACTTTGACATTTATTGACTCATTTAATTTTCATAACAAATTTGCTTAGAAAATATCTGTACTAACTAGTTATCTGAAATGAAGATAAGTTAGTTATCTGAAGTGAGTTAAGTTTGGGCTAATGGTCAGACATGATTTGATAGGTACTTCTCACCCAATTCTTTCTGACCTCTAAGTTAATTTCTTTCTACTATATCATTCTGTCATACTAGATTTTGCTGTGTTCTTCATTAAATGTAGTATTTACTTATAATTTTGTGTTTGGTCTACATACATAAAGAAAATAGTAACCCATGTGCCTTACCATGGTCCTGAGGAAATAATGTCTACATTATGAATGTAATTGTCTTTAATTCAGATTAATAAATAATTTGGTGTTGAAAACAAAAATTTAAAAAATAGAATTTTTGAAGAACAAATTTTTAAAAATTTGGGTCATTATGTTATATTTGTGTTTTTTTGGGTGGATGCAGAAAAATAAGTTATTCCTGGAACATTACTATGTTCCAGACATGACCTCTCTTGTGTTTAAATTTGTTTTATTCTTTTACCATTTGCCTTACATTCTTGCATCCACTCATTTACACTCCTCCTTTGGGCATGTTTACACACAGGTGAGGCAGCTGTTCATGAATATATATGGAATATCATAACTTTTATTTCAAACTGATGTCCTTTGGTATTAAGTTGAAATTTAGGTTATAAGAAGAATTAGCCCTCATGTTCATGTGCAGAATCATTTCTAATTTCACCACTTCTATGGGTGTTATAGCAACCTATTATATCCCTCAACTTTATACTCATTTCAGAATTAGTCTTCCACTTTTGAACAAGACTTTCTTTTTTTGAGTTACTATAGTCTCCTATCCAAAACTTAACATCCTGCTGTTCTTTTAACTGATTGAAAATGTTAGATTATTGCATCTAAAAAAATTAGTAAAACGTAATATAATATGACGAAAAGGTATATAACAGGATATATTATCAAGGAAGGTTATGGAATTCTTTTTGGAAGTCTTATTATAAGGTAGACACTCAAGCTAGGTTATAAATGAAAGATCAACTTAAAGCAGACTGGACTCTTTTTTGTCCAGATCTTTCATTTGATGTCTAATTTACACTCCAAATCAATTTGAATTGAGAAATAATAAATTCATTTTTAGAAAATCCAGGGATTTTACATTGTCATTCATCTATCAGAATTTTTTGCCTATTAAGATGTGTGTTACTTACATGTGGAATGTAGAGACACCAAAGGGTCAGATAAAGCCAGACTAACACCAACTCCTAGAAAATTGACACTAAAACTGAGGCTGCGGTAGGGGGGAGTACAGTAGACTATGTGAATGAACTGTGGTACTTTGGTGGTAGATCCCTAAGCCTCTTAAACAAACATAGCAATGTAAACCAAAGTTACTTCAATTTAAGGAAAAAAAAAAGATCCCCTTCCCTCCAGATGAAAAAGAGGTGTGATAAGATTGGCTTGTCTGTATAAACTAGCTAAAATTAAATAATAGTTCTGCTGTGGCATTTGTATTTTAAAATACAAAATGATTTTCTTCAGAATGCAAACTTTGATTTTCAAGTCTTTCATTGGTGTCATGTGGAAATTAATGTTCAATCCAGTGCTATTTAACACCCCTGACAGAGAAAATGTTTTCTTTATATAGCTTTGTCACATCATTTTCTCAAGTTAAGATTTCTTTTAGACTGGTTGAGGTGCTTAAATCCTTCAGGGAAAGAATGAGTAATGCTACTTAACAGAAAACTGGAGGCTATTGGTTTTAGATTTTGAGACTTTCCTCTGTAAAAGGACTTGTATTCATTATGTTTATTATTGAATATTCTGTTCTTTGTAAGTTAGGTCTTCCTTCTCTGTAGTTTTGTGGTTTCCACAGCACCTCTTAAAGCATTAGAGAAGTGCCACTTCCAGTACAAACAAAAAACTGACTGTACTTTTTAATTTACACTGAATGATGAGACTCAGACCTTTGTCATTGAAGAGTATTAAATTGCTTTCATATCTTTAATTATTATAGATAGGAAAATCATTCAGACGTCATACTGCTTGCAAAAAATATTCTTTAGAGTAATTTGCTCCTCATATAACTTTTTCTTAAGTATACTTAAAGGAAGTTCTTAGATCATTTTGTAAAATATCTTTTTATAAGAGGATAATTGTATTTCTTCCTTTGCTTAGTGTCTTCTAATATTGTGAACCAATAAGGCCCCCAAATTTCACTATTTCTGAGTGATTTTTCCTTAATAAGTATGAAAAATTTCAGAAATTGTTACCAGTCTATGATTTACATTTACAAATTTCTCTTTTAGGCATTAGAATGAGTTTAAGAGACAGATCAGTAGGGATACTGATTGGATTATTACAATTAAAGTGAATAAGTTTTTTCAAATCCTACTAGAAATTATGGTTTTACAAAAGCTATTATTCTAGTTGTCTTTTCAAAAGATAAAGTGATATGTTAGAGCTTGGTATTGCCCTGAGAAGAATTGCATGTTGTAATTATGCATTTTCCCCTAAACCAAAATCTCTAGTTTTAGATAATCCAAAATTTAAATGTGTGAAAAGGTAATAATTTCTCTTTCATGTCTCTTTTACTTTGCAGACTATAAGAATTAATAATGAACAAACTACGGCAAAGTTTTAGGAGAAAAAAAGATGTTTATGTTCCAGAGGCCAGTCGTCCACATCAGTGGCAGACAGATGAAGAAGGGGTTCGTACTGGAAAATGTAGCTTTCCAGTTAAGGTAAGAGCTGGTGTTTGTTTAAATCTGTATGTGGAAAAGAATTAACAGTCTGTTGTATGAGAGATCCTGTTAATTGGGACAGTTAAGCGAGTACCTTCCAAAAAACTAATCCTTTCATATTCTGCTTCTGTAGTAGAATTAGCAAAACAGATTAGTGATTTTTTTTTCCTTTATGTTGAAGAGCCACATCATTTTCTCAAGTTAAGGTCACTTTTAACTGGCAAAAATGCTTGAATCCTTTATGGGAAGAAGTAGTAATGCTCTTTACAGAATATTCAAGGTATTGATGACATATTTCGAGATTTATTCTATAGAGGAATCCTTATTCATTACATTTACTCTCTGACTTTCTAAACCAAATGTTTAATTTGGGAGTTGTTTTTTATTATTTTTTTTCTTTTCTTTTTTAAAAATTTTCTTTATATATAAATTTCACATCTTTGTAATCCCAGGGATTCACACACACCCCTCCCCATCATACCCATCATTCCCCCCCTTTCCACCCTGCCCCAGGTTGTGTGTTTCAGTTTGGTAGTTAGCTTGTTTTGAATTTTCCTCATGACTTTTGTTTATTTTTTTCCCCTATATCCCATATATTAGTGAAACCATTTGATTTCTGTATTTTTCTTTTTAACTTGTTTTTGCTAATATAATTTCTTCTAAGTACATCCATGTTATCATAAAATCATCAAATTTGTCATTTTTAATTGATGAGTAATAGTCCATTGTGTATATATACCACATTTTTTTCATCCAGTCATCTGTTTTGGGGCATTTACATTGCTTCCAAGTTCTTGTAATTATAAATAGTGCTGTAGTAAACATCCGGGCACAGGTGTCCCTTTGTACCCGCATTGAGTTCTTGTTTGGGTAGATTCCCAAGAGAGCAATTGCTGGGTCAAATGATAGTTCCATTTTCATTAATTTGAGGGTACTCCACACAGCTTTCCTAGTGGCTGGACCTGTTTTTTATTGTTATGGTAATTCAAACTGTAAATACAAACAAAGGTATATAATTCGGAATAAGCTCTTTTTTTTTTTTAAGAATACTAGACCTAAAATATCTAAAAATCCCAAATTATCTAGAATCAAATGGTTTTCAGTGGGATATGCTTGTTAATTAGTAAGGTGGAAGGTGGGGGTGACTGCTTTCCTCTAGAAAACCTTAACTAAGATGATTAAATAAAAATCTTGTAACTTCACCTTCCTCCCTTGACTCATTTTGGTTATACAAGTCAAGTATTACATATGTGGAAATGAGTGCTCTCATACCATTGGCTGCATCTCTTAGGATGGTGATTTGGAAATGTTAGAAAAAATTGCAAATACACTTTATTTGACCAACAATCATATTTCAAAATTGTATTTAAGTAAATTTATAGATCTGTCAACATAAATGATCATCCTAGTATTGTTTATAATAGCAAAATTCTGGAAAGAAATGTCTATCATTTTAGAATTAGATAAAGAAATTATGATTCCATTAAGTGGAATTTTTCACTGCTATTAAAAAAAGAATGTGGTGGGGAGGGAGGTTAAAATTAACAAAAATAAAAGAATAAGGTAGGACATAGTCATGTATTGAGTAAAAATTTTTTGAATACCTGCTATTACAAGACCTATATAAATAAAGAAGCAAACAAGCTATAGTTCTTGCTCTTGGCATAGTTTGTATTCTCCGTGAGGGGAAGACAGGCTAATATCTTCCATAGTAATATATGAGTGTAAACTGAGATGGCACTTCTTTTAAAAGGGAGGCTCTGGTTATGTAAGAGCATGTAACAACAATAATGACAAAACTTGACCTAGACTAGAGGTTCAGAAAAGTTTTCCCTGTGGATATTTGACCTGATACCTAAGGGTATTTTTAGGTAATGAATTAATTGAAAAAGTATAAACATTTTGAAATTAGTGGAATGTATGTATCCATAGGCCATTGTGATAAAAGGAAAGAAGAGCGCTATTGAGAAGCTAATAGAAGGCTGTAGTGTAGGAAGTTGTATAAGATAAACCTGGGGGAAAATGGGGCAAGGCTTGTAAACCATGTCAAGGATTAGGAACTGTGAGAGTAATGGGAAACCTTTGAATGGTATAGGGTTTTTTCTTTCACTATTTTTTATCTTTTAGTAAACTATACATAAGAAAGTTTGTCATTTTAATTATTTCTAAGTGTACGCTACAGAGTTATCAAAAATATTCACAGAGTAGTTATCAGCACCACCATTCATCTTCTCAAACTGGGACTCTGATTGCAGTGTGGTTTGCACATCATAGTGGATGCAAAGGTTCTGGCGAAAGAGTATTGTAACTATCCAGAGGAGGAGACAATTATAGGCTGAACGAGGGTGTTGACTGTGAAGATGGAAAGAAATGAAGTAAACTGAGAGATAATTAAGAGAGAAAAGTAATACACTGAAAGAGTATTCTCTATATGTGCTCTTACAGAAAGATGACTTTATTTATTTTTGCACAGAGAAAGATGACTTAGTGTGCTAATTATTAAAGGATAAAAGCAAGGTACATAATAGTGTGTATAGTATGATTCTGTTTATGGTTTAAAGAAGAACATAAGTTTATATATGTATATTACATATCATATATGTCAGAAAGATCTGTGAGAAGACATAAGTAACTGAAGAAGGATTGGGGATCTTTTACTTTTCATTGTATGTAGCCTTTGGAGCTAGTGGCATTTCTTATCATAAGCATGTGTCATTTATATTAAGTACATATTTTTTTGGAATCTACGTCACAGATTCAGTTAGTATACATTGATGAAACAATTGAAGTAAAGTTAATTAGCTATGAAATGCTTAGCTTTTAAGTGTTTTGTGTGAGATAAGTAAGAGTTGGCTGTCTTTCAGTGTAATCTCATTTGTTAACCAGTTCAATGGAATGTGCTTTAGAAATTATATAAAGTTTATCTTATGTAGGTAGGGCAGGGTTTTTTTTTAGTTTGTTTGTCTTTTTGAGACTAGGTCTTGCTATTTTGCCCATGGAACCACAGGTTCTCGTTGCCTGGGGTACCACAGACTCAAGCAATCCCCAGCCTCAGCTTCCCAGACAACTGGGATTACAGGCGCGCGCCACCATGCCCAGCTATTTTTTTTGGAACTAGGTCTCACTGCGGGCCCCAGGCGGGACTTGAATTGCTATCCCTAGTCCCGACCGCTTCATAGACTGAAGTTTACAGGCACGAGCCACCATGCCTGGCGGTAGGGCAGTTTATTTGGAGTTTTATTTTGTCTGTTTGTTGAATGATCTTTGCCAGATGGCCTTTTGAAGTCCTTTCTAAGACATTCATCACCTCTGCTTGGTGTCCCTACTTTACCTGCATTCCTTCTCCACTTCTATCCCATACACTTAAATCCAGGTCACCAAAGGTAGGATAGGAAGATCAAAATGTGAAATTTTTTTTTATGGTCTAAAATAGATGCATTTCTTCAGTCAGATATAGCTGGGCAAATGGTATCTTATTTGGCCTTGTCTTTGAGACCACTGACTTCTAAATTAGTGATGAACTGGTTTAGGAAGTTTTCCATGTAGGCAACTAGAAAGACAATAGTCATACTTACTGAAAAATAGTATGTTTGAGGGTAGAGAGGATGAGTTTCTTTTGAGATGTTTATGGGGCAGGCACTTCCTCACTGTCAACAAAAGCACCATGGGTTTTTAATTGACTGACTGTATATGTAAAGGTTCATTAAAGTCATGAATGAGATAAGATAGCCAAGGACAGACCTGGAAGGGACAAACAGTGAAATAGGTATCTTCAGAGGAGAATAAGAATACATAACCAGAGTGGTAGATGAGAAACCTGGGGAGTACAGTCTCAGAAACCAAGGTTTAAGGAAAATATAGATTAGAACCTTGAATGTCTTCATGAATTTGATGATAGCACTAATGGTGAAGTTTGTGAGGCTAGAAACTAGATTGAGGAGTGAATAGGTGCAGAGTGAAGGAGACAGCAAAACTAGAGATTACTGATTCAAGAAGTTTGTTTCACAAAGTTGTGTGAGGAGGAGGAGGAGTGGAAAGTACATATGTGTATACCTGAGAAACCACCACCGTTATCAATATAATAAAAGTACCGCAGAGGCAGGCTCTTCCGGTAGGGACTCCAGGTTGCAAGAATGTCATGTAGGCAACTGAGAGTATCAGCCACAGTCACTCTGTCTATTCTTTTTTTACTAAGGCATGGATCCTCTGTTCTTTTGTTCTTTTTCTTCTGCCACAGCTTTAAGCTTCTTCTCAACATTTGTTTTTAGTATCTTTACAAGAATTCTTGATTGTTTTCTTGCTTCTGATTTTGTTTCTCTTTCACATTAGTGTTGGAATAGTGATCTTCTAAATAGCAGATATGGTTATGTCACTAATCTACCACCTATCCTTCAGTGATTTCTTAAGAATATTATATATTCATCTAGAGCTCCCTAAGAGCATATACTTTTAAGTTAAACTACCTGAGTTTGAGTTGGGATTTGCAAGTTGTTATTAACCCTGTAACTTTAAGTAATTTACTTACCTGCTCTTTGCCTTAATTTCCTTATTTGTAACACAGGAAATAGGGCCTCACCTAACTAGTTTAGGTGCTTTATGAAAAACATAATACTGCTTGGTACATGATAATTGTGCAATAAATGCTTGCTGCTGCTGCTATTATTTTTGGTTGGATACCAGTCAAATACTAGAGTTTTTATCTGCTTTTCTTATTTCTTGGATTTTTTTTTTCCTTAATGAAATTTTTAACAGTGGCAGTTAAATGTTGCCTCTGGACTAAGAGCCAAGAGGTCTTGGTAGATGTTTGGTGTCTAAGGACTTCTGTATTGGTCACACCAGTCTCTTAGCTTGAAAAATTCTACCTATGGGATGTTGTCTATTCCATATAATTTGTAGGCTAAATGTGACAAACTTCTGTATCCATAATAATTCACTTCAAAATTGCCTCATACTGACTTTTTGGAAGATACACTCTATATAACAAGTCATGATGCAGATTTAATTTAATGTTTAACCAGGTAATCTATCAAAAAAGTAAATCAAATGAAGTAACAGTTGGTTAAACAGATAGATTGTATTCACAACTAAGTTTGCTAGCATGTTGGCAGTGACTACTACATCATAATTTTCTTTTCTGTCTGAAACATTAAAAATTTAGAAAAACATGATTTTGCTTCAGAGCAGTAAGGTATTTGAGGTATTTGATAGTTTTTAACATAAATTGTCAAATGCTAGTGGGTTATTCACCCCAGGTATTTCAGTTGCTGTATTTTTTGCAAAGAAGTTTCAACTTTATTTAATAGTTCTTAATTTTCTTTCTCATATAATATGTGATAATATTTCTGTTACATAATATAGTTAGGGAACTTTTGGTATCTGATTACTTGAAGTCAGTATTTGGCTTAAAAGAGTAGTGTACTTAAGCCCTATATTTATAAGGCAGTTTTGAATATAATTTAAACTTTTTTTTTTTTTTTTTTTTTTTTTGAGACTAGGTCTTGCTATTTTTGCCTGTGGAACCACAGGCTCACGTTGCCCAGGGAACCACAGACTCAAGTGATCTCCAGCCTCAGCTTCCCAGGTAGCTGGGATTACAGGCACACGCCACCATGCCCAGCTGTATTTTTTTGGGACTAGGTCTCACTACGTGCCCCTGGCGGGACTCAAACCGTGGTCCCTGGCCCCAGCTGTGGTTTCCTAGGCTGCCACTTACAGTCATGCGCCACCATGCCTGGCTAATTTAAACTTTTAAAAAAGTTTTTATCAAAGTATTGTATACCCAGTATAAAAATAGTACCTCCTTTACCCTTAATCCCACTACCCAGTGATGCTTTTAATTTTATTACTGCTTCTACGTTTGATAATGTTTTAACTTCTCTAGATAGTATGACTTTACTGTCTCCTTAACTTATTTTTATCATAGATTTCCCCACTGTAAGGAAGCCACACACTGCCTGCCTTTCTATGTCTTTGTGTTGCCTTCTCCACCCTCTCTTTTGGTGATAAGTTATTTCTAGTTTTTCTGTTTGCTCCTTATACTTTTTTTTTGTTCCATTAATTTTAGGTAATATATCTTGATTCCTCACCATGTAAGCAAAAACCCCTTATTCTCTTACCTTCAAATTTTTATCAACTGTTCTTTTTAACACTATGTAGGTCAGTAACATTTGCACTCTGTCCTATGTTTTGACTGCCTTCTTTTGTCTTGAATTTATTGTAAAATTATTCATTATTATTATGGTCTTTCATTATTATGGTCTTTAATACTGTTTTACTGTAGAGCTAATGTATATAATGTGCTGCATTTTCTTTCTCTGAGTATAGTAGTTCATTGATATATTCAAAAGAATCTCAGCGAAATTTCTTTGTGTTGGGCAACGTTCTAAGCACTAGGTGTACTGCATGCAAAATGAACAGAATCTAGTGGGTGTTAACAGTCAGCAAATACACATACAAAGAGACACACATATACAAACACATGTGTGAGTGTGTGTATGAAATACCTGGTATGTCAAAAGATAATTAGGTGTGAAGCTTGGTGTGTAGGGGAGTGGGATTGAAATTTGAAACAAGATCAGGGGAATTCTCACTGAAAAACTGATTTTTAACAAAGATCCAAATAAAGTAAGAAAGCAGTCATTTAGCAGTCTGAGGAAGCAGATTGTGCACACAGAGAATATCAAATACAAAGACAAGGCTTTAGGAAAGGAGAATAGTTGGTATGTTGGAAGCATAGCTAGGAGGCCTGTATTTGAAGCACATGATAAAAGTAGAGATAAAATCAAGTGAATATTGGAGCACCTGATCAAGTGGCTTAGTCCTAATACTATCGAGCTTACCATCTGCATTTTTACTACAAATGGTATATAATATTTTATACCATCCTTAATAAAAAAAGTTTGAATTCTTATGCTTATATATAGAGGAACCAAAATAATTTTTTAATAAAACTAATGTTTGTGTGCTTAGATATAACTGCACTTGAAATAATACAGCTTCACATTGAATCGCCTTGCAAATATAGAATGATAATGCTATATTGATAAGTCATGTACCATAGAGTGTAAATGGTAAGCAACTCTTCATAAAATTCTTATCTCTTTTGATTAGCAGAGCAATTAATTGCATTCATCCCAAAAATAATTCTAAGTTTTTTAAAAGTGAGATACATTTGACATATAACATTGTGCACATTTAAGGTGTACAGCAGATTTATTAGATACATTTACATTTTATTATGACTGTCATTATCATGTTAGCTAACACCTCTATTTCATCACATAATTATCATTTCTTTTAGTGCTAGAAACAGTTACGAAATCTTCTCTCAATCTCTTAACTTTTTGATTACCAGGTTCACATTGATATGTGAAGGTTTGGATCTCTCCAGGTTATTTTCAACTTATGTGATTAGATTTAATTCATATGCCTAGGTCATATAATATGTTCAAATATAATTGTATACTCCACCTTTATAGTTGATTTAGTGTATCTACTCTTCTTTGATATAAGACCCCCAAAATGGTTTGATGTCATGTTCAACATATCTGGATTCTCTATTTGCAGTGTATCATAGGCTATGTCTCTAACAATATGCCTTGCATCTTCTTGCAAATTAGTAATAACTCTGTCACTTTTTGTTAATGCTGGGAACTGCTGACTCTATAGTCTCTCACATCAGAACTCTGCATTTGTTCTCATGTATAACATTACCAAAGGGAAAGTGGGGGGGAATCTACTTTTTAAATAATTTTTTCAAGAAAAGGAAAAATGACCTAATTCATCCAAAAATGAAATTCCACATACTAGTTTTCTAAAGTACATTTTTGTGAATAAAGCTCCCCTACTCAGAAGGAGTTTGGGAAAGGCAGACAAAAGAAGTCCCAGTGTCAAATATTTTTGCCATTAAAGCATAAATCTGCTGCAATTCTTCAGTGAGACAGTGTCTCATAGAAGAAAAGAGATCTCATTAATAATGTTTGTTTCAATGGGCATGTTCTTCTGATAGTCTAATAAGACACAGACTGATTTCTGTTTCCACATTCCTAAAATAGATTATGCAACTAAGAGTCAATCCATCAATGAGGTATTTTTGTTCTCTTTCCATCAAGCCTCCCCCCCATGTTTTTTGCTTGCATAAATATCCACATATATATAAACTTGTTGAACTGATCACATAAATACATATATATATATACATATATGTGTGTGTGTATATATATATATATATATATATCCTGTTGAATTGATCAAGGTTATAAAATAAAATCCCTTGGAAATGCTTTGAAACCTGTTTTCACTTCTCATCACCTAATGGTAACTCAGAGATCATAAAAGCCCTCTTTCTTACTTTATTATTAATATTATATAATATATGACTATTATTAATATAAGTATTAATATAAAATGGAACAGAGAGATTAGTGACTTTGGGGTAGTATTAGAAATGAGCCTTAATAACAAAAAATAAAGATAACATAAATATATAATACTAGAGATAAGAAAGGAGGAAGCCCAGCCACTGACTCAAATTAAGTTATGTAAGCCCTGCTATATAATTTAGGCAAATACATTTGAAAGTTTAGATTAACTAAGACTATTCTGGAAAAATATGCATAACTAAAAGTATGCATTACTAAAATTAAAGTAGCAAAAGAAGCTGAATAGGCTGTGAAAAGAACCATGACAGGTATTAAGTTATTATAAACCCAAAACAAAAAACATCAAGACTGAGTATAGAAAGATTAAGTAAAAGAAAGCTTGTTTCTATACTTTCTGACCATTAGGAGATTCCTTTCCTGCTTTTAGAACCAAAGCTAGAATCCTTTCCCCAGCATTCTCTCTGTACCACAGTTTTCACAGACTGGAAGACCAAAATGGAGAGGAGGAGGCGAGTTCTGCTGCTTCAGAAATACCATGAATTGGGCCGGACACAGTGGCTTGTTCCTGTAAGCTTCAGCCTGCGAAGCGGCTGGGGCTAGGGATCGCAGTTTGAGTCCCACCTGGGGCCCGTAAAAATAGCTGCGCGTGGTGGTGCGCGCCTGTAATCTCAGCTAAATGGGAAGCTAAGGCTGGGGATTGCTTGAGTCTGTGGTACCCTGGGCAATGAGAGCCTGCGGTTCCATGGGCAAAAACAGTGAGACCTAGTCTCAAAAAAAAAAAAAAAAAAAAAAGAAATACCATGAATTCTGATATTCCTCTCTAATTTATATTGTAATGTTTACTTTTTTAGTGGTCTTGAATAGTTCCTCCATGTTCTCTGTCCAGGTTTTATGTTTTCATTTAGTGGGAGGGACAGGGTAGAGTATGTCTACTCCATCCTAACCAGTATCAAACTCTAGATTTTCTTGTAAGAGAGACTACTTGTAATACTGCCACCTTCCCTTCTGCTTTTCTCACCCTAGACTATTCCTACACTAAGGACAATTCGGATCATATTGCTTTATTGCAAAGACTCTTCATTAGCAAAAATGATTTTTTAAAATCTTTATTAGCTGTTATATCCAGGATTAAATACAAAATTGTTTTCTCATTCAAATTCCCTAACAGCGTATACCTCATATTTGAGCCAAACAAGAATTCTTGTTGCCAGTTGTCCCATTCCACAGCATTTGTTAGTTTCTCTACCTAAAACAGTTTTTCAGCTTTTCAATTTCTGCCTTTCAGTTTGTGCCTTTTCACATTCTACAGTTTTTAAAGCTCAGTTGCACTATTTTCTTTTCTTTTCTTTTCTTTTCTTTTTTTTTTTTTTTTTTTTTTTTTTTTTTTTTTTTTTTTTTTTTTTTTTTGAGACCAGGTCTTGCTGTTTTTGTCCATGGAACCGCAGGCTCACGTTGCCCGGGGTACTACAGACTCAAGCAGTCCCCAGCCTCAGCTTCCCAGGTAGCTGGGATTACAGGCACATGCCACCACACCCACCTATTTTTTTGGGACTAGGTCTCGCTACATGCCCCTGGTGGGACTCGAACTGCAATCCCTGCCCCTGGCCGTGGCTTCCTAGGCTGCCACCCACAGTCATGCGCCACCATGCCCGGCCTTGCACTATTTTCTTAAAATTTTAGTTCTCTACCCTGTTCTTATGTTTTTCTCATAAATGGAGTATGTGATCCCTTCAATCTATAAATAACTGTCATTTTTATGAAATATATTTACACACATACATATTCATGCACATATATGCATTTTTTGGTTTGGGATTATTTCTGTATTGAAAGTAACTGGTTACATAGGCTGTTAGGCTTCAGATTCAGTAGATTTGGTGACATATGGGGTCCAATGTGTACTTTTTCACTTTGTCTTTTGTAACAATTTTTTGAGATAATTATCCAAGTCTCATTCATATAAGGACATGGAAGATAGATAAAATGATATCGTAACTCTTTCACTATGGCCTTAAGTTTGAGTGCATAAATTTCAGTGTTTAATTTTCTAACATCTACCATATAGAAGCTAGTGGGTAAGAGCAATAGCCTTAACTTTTTCTTCTTTCTACAGTACCTTGGCCATGTAGAAGTTGATGAATCAAGAGGAATGCATATCTGTGAAGATGCCGTGAAAAGATTGAAAGCTGTATGTATTTGATGGTTGTCAGTGTTGATTTATATGATGTAACTATTTTCTTTGGAAGATTATTTTTTTTTGCTAAGTAAATTTTAGCTACCCACTATCCAGTAAGAATAGTGTTTCTCTTAAATCAAAAGTTCTGACTCATTAATAAAGAGCAGTTCATGTTATCCATCTAAAGATTTAAAGAACAATCTCTTCATTTTAAGCCAGATATTATGTAAAAGATATTTTGTTTACCCATATGAAATAAGTGATAGGAAATCTTAGATAGATGAGTAATATTCTGAAACCGCTATAAAACCATTACAGTTAGTGTCTTCTTAACCTTAACTGATAACTGGGTTATATAGTAGTGACTTTACATTTACTCTAAGAAACAGTTTTCTTGATAAAGAGAAGTATAAATATATGTGTTGATAACTGGTGATGTTTACTGTTTAGGGGGGACTTCTTATTTTCTTGATTCCTCCATAATTTCCTTCTGTATAACCCACTCCTCTGACATAAACAATATATTTCCCTTGCTTTTTGCTCATCCTTCAGCATACTAGAAATGGGGAATTCTTTTCCAAGACAGATGTTTACCGTGCCCATTGTGCCTTGGGACACGTTCCAGGCACATACCTGTATATTTAATAAAGGGGGGAAATGGGTGTAGAATTCATAACGGTTGAATTTAAAGTGTTAATTTTTTATTTTGGATTGGTTTGAAAACTGTTCCATAAGCTCTGACAGCCCTCTTCACGATCTTCCTTCTCCCCAGTGTGTGTCCTTTCCCCGCTTTGCTGGGAAGCTTTAAGCGTTACTGCACGCCCTTGCCTCAACAACATTAAATTCTTGTTGCTTTGGGTTTGCTGCTATGGCAGGCTGCCACAATTTGGCTGACTAATGAGTGCTCCCCCCCCCCAAAATTTGCTTAATAAGTAAAATTTTCCTGCTTCTTGGTACATTCTGTATGACCTTACCTATAATTATTTCTCAATATAAAAGACAGAAAATTAAAGAAACAACCATCTCAGAGAGGTGGATTTTATTTTGAAAAACTGGCCTGAATCTCTTGTAGAAGGGAAAGGAGGAGGAAAAAACTTGTTTTAGTTTGAAAGAAACTGGGGGAAAAAAACACTGTATAGACACAGATAAGCATAGATCTATACGTTACCTATTACCTCAGATTTTGGTCATTTAAATTCTTTTCATTATTTTTTAAGTTCTTAAATAACTGAGTCCCTTCCTAGACTACCTGTGCCCTCCAGTTAATCATTATTAATGTTAAGAGGACATATATGCATGTATTATGGTGCAATAACTATAACTTACAGATTTACCCATTAAATACCAGCCTCAGATAATGTAATTTTCCAAGAGATGTAACCCCAATCTCTTCTTTTACAAAGTAATTCTAACTTTATCAGGAAGAATTATTTTAAGACCATTTTAAAAAGTAGTGCAATGTTTTGCCCTGCCAGTCAATTTTTTTTTTTTTAGTAGCGTTAGCTTACAAAACTGTGTGATTTAGAGATATAGGAACATACCCTTGAGATGTGTGTTACCATACCACACTCACCAGCTACCAAGGAACCCATAGTTCTTCACCAGAGCCCATTGTGCCCCTTCCTCCTCTTTGCTTTCCCCTCTTTCTCTCTCCCTCCCTCTCTGGTAGCCTCAGTTCATTAAGGAATATTTTATAACAATAAATTACTAGTGACTGAAAACAGTGGGCACATCAATGAACAGACTTGGTTTGTCTCAAACAAAATACAAGCAATTTTAAGTCTTCTAACGTATGCAGCTTAATGTTAGAACATTACTGTAGATTGAGTCTTTAGGAAGCCTTAATTCAGAGTGTTGCTTCAACTTCACTCTCTTTAGAACAAAAACTAGGGATGGTTAAGTTTTCCCAGAAGATGCTAAAAAATGGTTTTCCATTGTTTAGTGAAATTAATCCTCTCACCCATGTAGGTTTTTGTCTTACCTACTTTTTTTTAAGAAACATCTCTTTATTATATTGGTAATACATATTTCATTGTAGAAAATACAAATGAGTAAAAACAATAAATAAGCAAAATCTCTTGTAATCCCAGAGAAAGCCACTATTAACCATGTAGCATTAAAATTAACCTTTTAGTTGAGTGAATTTTTATCTTTCAATTTTTTACAAAAAATATTAAAAATTATAATCATGTTTATCTGTGGTATATGACTATTTAGATAATAAAACTTAATGAATTTTTATCTTTACCTGAAATAGGAACCAAATTCTCACTTAAAAAGTTGTTCTTATGCTCAGCAGTATCTAGTACATGGTAGGCAGTTAGAAAACATTCGAATACGGAAGCAATTCAGTCCTTAGCATGTTATCAAGTTGCATCTTTTAATAATCAACATAACCTTATAGTTAATATTTTAAGGTTTATGAGAACCTTTTGGGGTTCTCATAAACCCTTATTTGCTAAAATTTTATGACTAAAATTAAATTTTGTATATATTGATTGCTTTTATAAACATATGTAAACTTGAGTTTTGAAGGAAAATTGACCACTTCTGAATTATTCAGTCAAGAAGTTCTTCAAGATTTCTGAGATTAAACACTCTCTAGGAGTTGGAACAAATGTTATGTAATTTCACGTAGACAAACTTGTAGTTTTAAAAATAAGAATAAATTTTTGAGTAACTGGGCTGAATTTCCTGTTTATTATACTTAATGAAATCCCCCCATTTCATAGATGCTTTTTTAATGCTATCCTGAGAAATGTGCAAAAAGCTGGAAATTTTCAGGATATTATTATTCTCAGGTTATAGTAGTCCACAAAAATCCATGATTTTTGTCTTCATGTTTTCACTGTACAAAAATTCTGGTTACCTCCTCATCCCTTTCCCCCTACCTCTTCCCCATTAGCAATGTTCATCTAGCAAACTCATAATCCATTGTCCCAGATGCTCTGTTGTACCAAAAACTGGGGGCTTTGTTGTTTGTTTTTATAAAATTTCTTAGATTTTCAAATAAATGGGAACAAATGTAAAAGTGTACAAGTGTACAGATTTAAAAAGAAATAGTGTATCTGTGGAACTGGTTTAATAGCCAAAGTTTTAAACTTAATTCTGTAGCTCAGATGTATCAGTTACATAGCAAAACAAACATCTTAAACCTATCACTTGAATGATCTTTGACCCAAAACTGTGATAGGTCTATTTCTTTTTAAATTTTTGGGGGAAATGAAAAAGCAGGATAATGTATAAGTATAGTTAGTCATTAGTCCTCCCCCCCAGAAGTAGTCCTTTACAATTTAGGATTATTTTAACTTCATTAACTTCATTTATTATAGACTAGCAATCTCAAATGAAAAGAGATTATCATTAAACAAGATGTTTTAAGCATAAATATAAATTTTTATGTTTAAATTGATTTTTTACCTCTATGCACTGAGCTACAACTGTTTTCAGCTCATTTACTCTGTGTCATCATTTCAAAAGTTAGCCACTTTGATACTGAGATTGTGTGGGATAACAGAACTGTTGCCTATTTCAGTGCCTTTATGGCCTAATCGTTTGCAGGGTATGAAGGAACATTATTTATCTTTATACTTTGTGTAAAGTTTATCAGACCTTTGATTATCTTGCTGGACACTGGTTCAGCATGTCCTTCTTTGAGGTCTTTTCTTCCTGTTGTCTCTGTAAATGTCTTTTCCTCTCTGTCTTGGTTTTAGACTAGGCACATTACACTAGCAGTATCTAATATGTTGGGTTTTTTTATTTGCTATTTGATATATTTGTTTTAATATCTGTTCTTGTTTTAGCAGGTAAAAGAACCATAACTTTTTTTTTAATTAATGTTATCCTCTAATCTTTTATTGCATATTGCACGTGAACTTTTTTCATTAACACTGAGGTTTTTGGGTTTTGTTTTTTGTTTTGTTTTTTTAATAAGAAAAGGCAAACTCCGTGTTTAACATGAGCTTTTCTGGAAGCTAAATTAATATTAACAGATCTCCTTCCCTCACATCCACATTTCTACAGAGTGGTGAATCTTTTAACTTTGGCTGCATCCTTGAAAACTGATAGTTACTCACAGTCTAACAAATTGGGTCACCAAACTTGGCAGCAGAAATATACTTTTCCTTATTGTAATAACTACCCCAATTTGTTACATTCCAACTTAAACTCAAATTATTTTGTAAAAATAATAAGCAAAACCCTGTTGTGATTTTCAGTATTTGGAGAGAAAATAACTTATTCTTGTTTGAAAATACTGAATGAGTTTATAAATTGAGAGGGTCAAATTTCAATACAGGTGTTTTTTTGTAGACATTTATCCAACACTAATAACTGATTTTAAAAAGTAAAGGTTTAAAGTACAGTCCTACAAAATCTAGAAAATGTAATGTTAAGGTAGCTTGAGTGAGTTAACACCCATCTACTTTATGTAACTTAAGATTTTAATTTGTAGCCAACTGTCAAAGATTCAAATAGTCTTAAAAATTGGTACTGAGACCATAAATAACTAGACCACTACTATCTATATAACTTAGGAATTGTTTACATAGCAAAATGCCAGGGTAAGTTTATTCTAAAACGGTAGCATTTAAAAAGGAAAAACATGCAAGCAAACAGAAAAGCCCTGTTCCTTAAATTTCAGTTACAATCTGCAAATGTGGTTTGGGTCTATGATATATTTGTTTTTTCATCTCCACTGAAAGCATTAGCCTTGTGTTCTTTATGGGTGATTTATTCTGTGTGTGGAATATACCATTTCCCTTGATCATTATGGAATTAACTAACATACACATACATACATATAAATCAATCCTAATGCATACGCAGGGATTCTCTCAGTGATATATCTTGAACTCAGTAAGAAAAAATCTAACAAGAACCTTTGTTGCATATTCATAATTTAACTTTTTGTGTAGCATTTTTTATGTGATTATGTGTAGTCATTTGTACTGGTTTTTTAATTGAGGACTTCCACACAATTGA
This sequence comes from Uropsilus gracilis, assembly GCA_004024945.1. Lineage (NCBI taxonomy): Eukaryota > Metazoa > Chordata > Mammalia > Eulipotyphla > Talpidae > Uropsilus > Uropsilus gracilis. Next base: position 42,734 of record PVHY01006822.1, on the reverse strand, counting down.
CCACAAATTTTAAACTGAAAATTTATATATATGAAACTAGTCTTCTGTTTACTAAATCTGTTTCCTACCTACTATTATGAAGTTTAAAATAAATCTCACCAAACCAGTATGTCTTGATCTTTTTCTCTGCTGCCAAATTTGGATAATCTGTTTTAAAAGTGAATAGAGAAACTAAACTAACTAGTTGCTCTGCATGGATACAGGTTCTGATCTCTTCTCACTCTTTCTTTCTATGGGTTCTTAGGCCATACAGTGTGTTTCTTGCATTTTCATGCACCCTTCCTTTTTCCTTGTCACTCCTGGTATGGATAACTCTTTAAAACTCTCACTCCCTTCCCCTCTCCCACTTTGTCTCTTACCCAACCTCTGTTTGTGCTTATTGGTGTGAAACCTTGGGACATTTAGCCCATACAATAATAGCGCTCGACTTGTCCCCCCTGTTCCTCCAGGAAAGGAAGTTCTTCAAAGGCTTCTTTGGAAAAGTAAGTTTGATGCCACATTCGTGCTTGCTTTATAAGGAGTTACACCCCTAGTATAGCACTGACTTATTTAACAAAAGAAAGTTTTGGTTTCTGTTCCAGGAATTGATTGGACTATATATGGAAATGAATGAATTGAAAAGTTGCTATGTATGCTATTACCTGTATGTGTCTTAATACTAAATCTGATGATGCCTAGGAAAGCCCAATAAAGTACATTAAAAAAGGATTATCTATGCTAGATGAGGTGTTAAACTAAATTTAATTTGATCTTACAAAACTGTTCATATTACATAATAGCTGAAATTTTAACTCGTGGACTTTCCTTAGTACCCAATAATGACAGAGAAATGGGAAGACTATTAAATTCAAATGAATGTTTAATGTGCTAAAAATTTTGCATTCAATGCAATTACATATTTTCAGTTTAAGTTAAATTTTAGATGGTATGATAGTACATAAATTTATCTTGGATTCTGCTATGATTTTCAACCTAGGCTGCTAATTTAAGAAATACTATCTTATCTCCGGGCACGGTGGCTCGTGCTTGTAAGCTTCAGCCTATGAAGCGGCCGGGGCTAGGGATCGCAGTTCGAGTCCCGCCTGGGACCCGTAGCGAGACCTAGTTCCAAAAAAATAGCTGGGTGTGGTGGTGCGCACCTGTCATCCCAGCTACCTGGGAAGCTGAGGCTGGGGATTGCTTGAGTCTGTGGTACCCCAGGCAACGAGAGCCTGCGGTTCCACGGGCAAAAATAGCGAGACCAAGTCTCAAAAAAAAAAAAAAGAAATACTATCTTATCAACCCACCAAATATTTGTCATGTGGAATGTTCTTTATGTGAATGCTTTTCAAGTAATAAGTAATGTTCAGATTTCTGTAGAATTAAAGAGTATATAGGATTACCACACACAAATAGGTAAATACATTTCTAAAAGTTTTGTGTCCAACTCTATTGTTTATTTTTGAATCAATGGCACAGAATAATTCAGACTGAGACATTATAAGAAAAAAAACTACTACATTGGGTAGTTGAATATAAATTAGTTTATGTAAATATAAAAATCTCATCACAGTAGATTTTCCTAATATATACTAATTAATATATTATGCAAATTATTTTACAACATTCAGAGAGTTTGGAAGACTTAAGGGGAAGGAAGAGAAAAGTATTACCTAAAATATCAGAAATGTGCTTTCAAATTGAAAAATTTAATTTGTACTCTTGGATTTTTCAAGTTACCATCATTCAGCTCACTTCCTTGGTAATTAACAAGGAATAGATTAATGAAAGTGACTTGGTTTGTTGAGTTACCTGATCAGTTATGGTTTGGGAAAAGCTGAAAATGAAGACTCTCTTAGAATAATCCAGTATAGTTCTGCATAAATGTTGATACTTTCTTAGCCTTCGCATCATGCATGTTTAATGGTCCAGGATAAAGAGAGCAACAGTTGTCAGGAAGTGATAACTTTTGGATAAAAGTAGATAGGTAGAATTATTAGCCTTGATTTTGAATTTAAAATTATCACCAGTGGGATGGCCTTTTCTTTCCTTAAGTTAACTTCTAGACCTGGCTACCCAGTCATTTCTTTATTCTGCATAACCAGCTGGCTCCACCAGAAACTTTAGCAATAGGGAACACATAAACCTGGGTCTGTTAATGAACTATATATTGTAAAGCCATTGTAAACTTAAAGTATCTTAAAAGAGTATAAAAAATAGCATGAAGAACTGAAGTAACCTCCTTCAAACTCTAAACTAGCTTAATTAAAAATTGCTCATTTTTTTAGGAATATCAAGAATGTCCTCAATATTTTAGCAGTTACTATATATACAGTTCATTTTTATATTTGACCATAGTAGGTAAAATACTTCACCAGGTAGTTACATGGCACTTGACATTTGGAAACAATTTTATAATTTTGATAGTTTTGAGGAACTGCAACATCTAAGTTACCTATACTCCCATTTCATGAGGAACTTACTAGACAAACATAGAATGTTATTGGGCCACCCTTTTAGGTACCTTTTTAAAGCCAATTAATTATATAGAGCTGTATGTTTTATGATGTGCTTTGACCTACTTTCTGCTTTGCTACTTTCTGCTTTGCTACTGAGGATTAATTCTAATCCTCAGAATTAGACAGGATTGTTTATGAAACTACACTTTACAAATGAATAAACATACTCAAAGACACCATCTAGCCAGCAGTGCCTACCCAGACACTGAGGTTTTCTGAAATTTGGTACAAGGTTCCTTTCTCTACCTCCTATTGATGTTCTCTCATTCAGGAACATTTGCTATGCTTTAAGTTATAAGGAATGGAATAGTGTCTAATGCAGAGGTCACAAGACTGTTCATTGCTTCCCACAAACGTGTTACATAGTTGCACAGTTTATAAATGTAAGTCACTTGCCAGTATTTCAAACATTGAGCACTTTCAGGTAAAAACCAGGATAACTCTTAAGAATTTGAAGATCCAACAAAAACATGCTGTGTGTGTGACAGCAGTGGTTTCACTAATAGGGACTGTAGTCTTGCGTACCCATTTACCACAACTCCTGCGGTCCGCTTTGGCCCTCATACTCAGCCTGCTTTACTTACTGTTATTAACTATTTTTAGCCTTTCAGGCATTTGAGTCTGTGAACTCTTATGCCCTGGTATATTAGGTCACTTTTGACTTTTTTTTCTTTGGAGTAACAATAGCTGACTGTATAAAATCTGCAAAAGTATTGCCATATCTGTTCTAGCAGATCATGTTGATGTACTGTTTTTTCAAGGTTTTTTGCTTTTGCTATTCTTAAATGGCACCATTAGAAAATTATTACCTTTTAGAGACTTCATGGTGAAAAAGTATCATGTGGCTATGTTGTTTTTCACCTAATTCTCAAGAGTAAAACACATAATGGTATATATGACTATACTATTAAATCTATGTACTCGCACCTATAATCCATTTTAGATTTCTCAGTTTTTCTCCTTTATAACATTGTGCTTATCTTCATTCTGGATCTTATAAAAATCTGCTGCCTCTTCCCTTCTCTGCCTTCTCACTTTTGAGTTCTTTTGTCCTTTCCTGTGTAAACTTTACCTTTTATCTTACTAGATGCATCTTTTAGAATTTGATTTATTTTTCCTTTTGAAACGCATTAACTTTGGGGAGAGGGGCAAAATTACAAGAGTAATCAGAACATTTTCACTCTTCCTTGGTTTCATTATTTCTTATGACTTGATCAACTGGTCACTCACCTTTTCTAGATTAAAAAGCATTAACTTTTGCAGTTACCTTGTTTTTATTTGTATTCACGAATACACAAGAGATTCATAAACTTCTAATCACAGTGTCTAAAAAATGTGATATCCATTTCCTCACCTAAATTCTAGACTCCCCAGACCCAAGACTATCTCCATTTTTTCACTCTTATTTTTAGATGATTCTTACATCTAGATTACATTTAGATGACTTCACATGATTATTACTCTCCTCTTAAATGACTTTAATACCTTTTTCTTCTCCTGTCCCTTTTACTTCTTTCCATTTTCAGCTGATGACCTTGCTTCCTACTCTACTTAAAAAAAAAAAAATTGAATCAGAACTATCACACTTGCCAACCACCATCTGCATCCATGCCCATATCCTGTTTTCACTCTTACTCAAGGAGTGAACTGTTGGTGCACCAAACTGAGGCCACTTCTTCCACTAGATTCTTACTTTCCCGCTCTTATTTATTCTAGCAATCTACCTCCTCTCTCCTCCATAATCACTTTTTCGCTTGTGGATGTCCATTAGCATAAAAACAAACCATCTTTTTAAAGAAAATGTTTTCTTCTTGATGCCTCCAGTTTCAAATCCTCCTTCCGCAGTGGAAATCATTTAATCAGGCTTTTACTCTCACCTTTCTACAACTCTTCTTATCTACAACTCTTCTTTTTATTACCACTATCCCGGTGGTCCTATCATTGTATGACTTTCAGCATTCATTTGACATAACCTATCCCTCCCAGCTGTGAATGAAACACTTGTGGTTTGTGGTTTGTTGTTTATTGATCAAGCATCAGTTCTCATGGGTTTCCTTTATATTACTGTCTACTTCATAGTTTGTGGACACTTCTCTCTGCCTATAACTCTTCCTTGATTTTTTCATTTAGTGTCCTTACTATCTCTTTGCTGATGATTTTGAAATTTGTATCTCCAAACATTTCCCTAAACTCTGTAGTGGTTTTTCTCTCTTAGAAGCAGTATAGTGTAGGGGTAGGGATACAGACTCAGGGGAGCTTTGCACTTAATACTGGTTCAGCCACTAGATAGCTTTGGGACCTTGGGAAAGATTTTTTTAACCATTTTGTAGCTTCCATTTCCTCACCTCTAAAAAAGGGAGAATACTAATATTGACTTTATGTGACTGTGATGAAGATTAAATGAGTAAACCTAAGCAAGGTGTACAAAGCAACTTGGTGTAGTGATTGTTAGGCATCATTAATTAAGCATTTATATTTTGAAGTCTAATAGGCATCTTGGACTGATATGTGACAGAACAGATTTCTAAGCTTTCCCTCCCAAACTGTTCTCAGTCTTCCCTATCTCGGTGTATAGCAATTCTATCCCTGTGTTCTAGCCAAAAATTCTGATCTAATCTGACTCCTCTTTCTCCTATACCCCCTATCCAATGTCTGTATCACTACCTCTACAGGTATAATTTAAACTAGCCTAGCCTCTCTCTCTTGAATCTTTGCAGTAGTGTCCTCCTTTCCCTGCTTTCATTTTTGTCCTCCTGCCATCTCTTCTCAAGATATCAGTTTAAATGATCTTAAGAGAAGTCTGATTGTGTTGCTCAACTGCCCCAGATCCTCCAGTAGCTTCCTGACCTACTCAGAGTCATAGTCTTTTGGACCTGGTGTGGTATTGTACGTGAATTCCCTCTGCCCTTCTGTCTTCTACTAGTCCTCTTGTTCCCTTCATTTCACTACACTAGCCTTCTTGCTATTGCTTGAACATATCAGGTCTGTTTCTACCTTAGAACCTTTGCACTTGCTATAATCTCTATTCTGGAATCATAGAGAACAGATAGGTGCATGATCATTCATCCCTTTCAGTTCTTTACTTAGTAGCCCCATTTTAATGAGGCATTCACTGAGAACCCTATTTAAAATGCAGATCACATCCTTCTTCATATATACACACTCGCTGATGCCCTATTTTTCTCTCATAAGGCATATCACCATTTGCCATGCCACACATTTTATTTGTTTGTTCTTACTTGCCTTACTAAAGCATAAGCTCTCTGAGGACAGAGATCTTTACCTGTTTTGTTTACTGCTGAATCTTCAATACCTAGAACAGTGTGTGGTCCATTGTCGCGCCTTCATAAATATTTTGAGTTGGTGAATGAATAAATAATGAATGAATAAATGAAAGAATGACAGATGTATTGCTCTCAGGTTCATCTTATAGAGGGAGAAATCAGACAGTTAAAAAATAACTACCAAATTGTATAATAACAAATTCTAGTAGAGCAGAGAGGAAGAGTGATTATGAAGCTGTGTAATGATTTCTAGGAGGAGATAACTCCTAAGACTGAGACTTAATATTCTAAGTTCCAGTCAGACTAAGTTAGAAGAAAGGAATTTCAGGCAGAAGGAAAGGCATTGTAACAGGGCCACTGGAATAAGAGAGAATATGATCCACACTCTGATTCCATCTTTCACTCCAGAGACATAAGGAAGGAAACAAAATAAGATCCAAGTTAGAGGCATGGATGACCAAGGGCATAAGATGTCATTCATTGTGAGGAGTAGGATGAATTTAAGGTACCTGTGGAATTTTCATTTCCACTATTATTTTATATTTTATAGGAGAATATATTTGAATGTCCTGCAATTAAAAGTGATTTGGAAAACTAGAATTAAATTGCCTCCAAAAAATCTCTCCTTTGATATTTAGTTTGTGATATGCTTTTGTCTTTAATTTTTCCTAAGAGTCTCTCAAAGCCCCTCTCACTTGAAAGTACAAGAAATAGTGCATCTAGTTCTAGGGTTAACAATTATTGTACTTTTAATGAAGCAACCATCAGAACTAATGCCAGTCTCAAATCCTGTAGAGAGTTGCATTTTTTTCCTTTTACTCTCTTTACCTTGAGGGAAATTTATTCATTATACAGTTCTGTCCAGAAATTGAAATATTACCAGATTAAGAAATGAAGTCAAGTTTCCTGTGGTGAATGTGTATTGTCATTTGTTGGTGGCACACTGTGTCATGGTTACCTGTCAACATGCCGTTATTCCTCTAATGACTGGGTTATCTCTGTGTGTAAGTGTGACAGAAAAATTGACCTGTGGTTCTTTACACATTGGGTACCCTTGAAGACCTCTTCAGTTTGTAGCAGAAAAACCTTTGAACAATAAAATGGCATCACTGTTGTCCAGAAAGAGTGATTTGTTCTGCCACTTCCGCCCAAATTTGTCTGTTGCTGCTGTTGCTTCATAACACTTCATAGCTTGCCAAATAATGCTTCCATGTGTCTTTGGAGCATTTCTTTGCTTTGGCTTACATTGGAACATCAGCCTAACCTTTTTTTTTTTTTTTTGAGACTAAGTCTTGCTGTTTTTTGCCTATGGAACTGCAGGCTCACATGGCCTGGGGTACCACAGACTCAAGCAGTCCCCAGCCTCAGCTTCCCAGGTAGCTGGGATTACAGGTGTGCACCACCTCGCCTAGCTGTATTTTTTGGGAACTAGGTCTCGTAATGTACCCCTCGAGGGACTTGAACCGCAATTCCTGGCCCCAGCTGTGACTCTCTAGGCTGCCGCTTACAGGCATGTGCCACCATGCCCTGTCAACCTAACCTTTTTTGCTCTTATCCATACTATATCCTACAGAGTTGTCTTGTCTCCAAATATTACTTCAATTTATGTTACTTAATTGCATGCTCTTACATAATTAGTGATCTTGAAAATCATAGAATTCTTGAGTTGATCAGCACCCGAAATGTGAGTTGCCATTTAAAATAATGGGATATAAGCACATGTGTTTAAGAAGAAACAGGAAATAAAAAGAATTCAGGGATGTAATTCCAAATAGGTCTAATATTTCAATGAAATGAATTACCTTTCCAAAAAGATTTAGTTAGTGATCCAGTCTATAGGAATTACGAGGATTTCTATCAGAGGCTAGCCAACTATAAGCCACTACCTGTTTTTGTAAATAAAGTTTTATTGGAACAAACTATGCCCATTTGTTTACATATTTTCTGTGTCTGCCTTTGTATTGTAGTGTAGAACCAGGTAAACTGCAATGGAGACCACATGACCTGCAAAGTCTTAAATGTTTGATATCTTATCCTTCACAGAAAGCACAGATTTAAACAGTTTAAAAACGTTTTTCTCCAAGTGGAAATTTGATGTGCTCTCCCAGAGAGCACCAATATGTAACATGAAAGAGCATTTGTAAGGATCTGTCAGTCTGCTCAGAGTATTAGCAACTGTAGTCTTCATCTTTCTCAAAAAAGTAGTTTCTACTAAGAACTACTCTGGAGCTAGAGAGGTAGATAGAGGTACAGAAGTTCTTTATTGTAGCTAGTTATTTCAATTGCCTTTCATTGTGAGGAACTTTCATATTAAAAGAAAGTGATCTTCACTGAGCTTGTGTAAGTTACTGTATGTGTTGTCTTTGCAGTTGTCTTGTATTTCTTCACTATCTTTTTGGTTAAGATTTCTGTGCAAGCTGGGCACGGTGGCACGTGCCTGTAAGCGACAGCTTATGGAGTCATGGCAGGGTCTGGGGATCCCGGTTGGAGTTCTCCCTGGGGCAACACAGCGAGACCTAGTCCCAAAAAATAGCTGGGCATGGTGGCACGCGCCTGTAGTCCTAGCTACATGGGAAGCTGAGGCAGGGGATTGCTTGAGTCCCGTGGTACCATGGGCAGCGTGAGCCTGTGGTTCCACGGGCAAAAATAGCAAGACCTAGTCTCAAAAAAAAAAAAAAAATGCCTGTGCATTTCTCTTACTTGCAACACAAGTTTACTGATTTAGTAAATTGTAGTAGATTCATTACCTGACAGCATTTTCTCCAGTGTCAGAACCTACTTAATTTCTCTGTTGATTTAACAAAAGATGCCTGTATTTGTAATGAGATACTTAAGACAGGTGCTAATTTTAAAATTCTAAGCTTATTCCAGAGAGAAACTGGAATGTGGAAACTTCAGGGTTTTTTTGGTTTTCAGCAAATCAGATACTACCACTCATTTTTTTGGAACATTGTTCAGAAACCTTCCTAACCCAGAATCCCAGGAAGTGACTGAGCAGCTTAAGTCTGGCCTGCGGCCATAGAAGTTAGCCAAAAAAACAAAACAAAAAAAAAATTCTAGACTGGATATTTAGAGAGTAGAGGGTTATGTGAAAATCGCTTTTCTTTTTGCTATATCTCCTATGTTAGTGTGATCTAACATAGGAGAGCTAACCTGTTTAAATTCTAGGTTACTGAAGTTCTATTTTAGACAGGTTTTTAGTCTTTGAGGAATAAGCAGTTTTCTCTTTGTTGTAAAACTGTGTTTTACAACTAGCAATGTGAGTGTTAATATCTTAGGACCTGATTTGGGTAACTAATGTGACAAATTAAAGTGACATCTGTAAAACCGGTGCTCGAATGTATGAACAAATACAAAAAAAATTCATATGACCTGTTTCTTTCTCTAGTTAGGTCAGTGACCAGAAAATCTGACACATCCATTGCCTTGTTGGTACATCAGTACAACATCATAAAGATTATTATAAAGACATACCTCAGAAAAGCAGACATGTCTTCAAAACAGTACAGTTCGACCAAGAAAATGTTGTATCTCCTTGTATTTGATAAGGAGATTAGATGGGGAAGAGAGTTATTCTAAAATAACCTTTCATTTTTCTCATCTTCAGTTTCCTAATCTTGATGTGGTCCTCAACTGTTGCCTCAGATGCTGAACACTGCAGGCTACAACACAATGAGCAGATCTATGAAACTGGATATTTGAATTTCCTCTGCAGGAATTTCAGGGCCATTTGGCCATCTCTGTCACTAATCAGCTGTCTACTGTTCCCTTCAGCAAATATTTAGCAAACTCATTCCTTTAGCAAATATTTTTTAAACCCCTGCTCTGTGCCAAGCATGTTCTAAGAGATTTGAGGATACAGCAGTGAATAATATAGATGGGGAAACCCTGCCCTCAAGGAGCTCACCTTCCAGCAAAATACAAAGTGCTACATAAATATCCCAGTTTGCCTGTTTGTGCATTTTGATAGTGCTCTCTCTCTTACTTTTAAACAGGTCTCAATTTGGGCAGTAAATTATATGACAACCCTGGGTGTAAACTTTTATGTATTATTAACCCTAATAATAATCCCAAGAGGATTAATATCCTTATATCCATATGAAAATTGAAACATAGTGAAGTAATTTGCCTTTGATCATACAAAGCCAGAATTCATACCCAGACAAACCACCTAGTTCCAGAGTTTATGCTGAGTCACTTCCCTGTCTATCTCCTTTTATTCTAAACATTCACTCTCTTAATCTGTCTACCTTCCTCTCCCAGCAAGGCAGAGCACATAGTCTCATATCCTTAAATTTGTGCCTCTTCAGTGAACTACTTCAACTTGCCACTCCCTCCTGTCGAAATCTGTCTTCATTTGTACACCACCTCTCATCTCTCCATTTCTAGGAAGAGACATTTCTCTTTCTATCTAGATATTACATTTTAGCCCCATCTCTTCCTACCTCACCGTGGATTGTGCGGTCTGAATTTCTCTATTTCTTGGGCCTTCAGTTTCTGTCTTTACATTGACTTTTCCCCTTCACCATATTAGAAATTGATGTTTAAAGGTGTTGTCAGTCTTTCAAGACATTTTATTGTTGGGAGTATTTTTTTAAGTTTATTAAATAATTATACGGTACTGAAATTGACTACAAAGTATTTATTGCTCTTTTACTCCAGGAACTGTAAAAATCTCTGATCCTTTTACCAGTACTATAATTATCTATACTACAAATTCTTTACAGATGAAGAAATGAAAGATCAGAGCTACGTAACTTGCTTAGTTTATGTATAGTGGCACTCAATTTCACTCACATTTATCTTACTCTAAAACCTATTGTATTTCTAGTGTATCATGCTAGTTCATCACGATTCTTAAAGACTTCCCTCAATTCTCTGCCTGTCTGTACTGAACAAGAGAACTCTTTTTGTAGAAGAGCTTTCTAAAGAGAATATTTAATACCAATACAGTCTTCTTGCTTTTTATCTACTTCTCAACCCATCCTAATATGACTTCTGTCTCTCTATTAGTCAGGATCCTCCAGAGAAACAATCATCTATTTCTTTTTGAATAAATCTAAATATCTGTATCTCTCTACTTATCTGTTGAAGAAAGGGTGGGAGAAGATTGATTTATTTTAAGAATTAAATCAAGCCGGGTGTGGTGGCATGTGCCTGTTGTCCAAATGCTGGGAGGCAAGAGGCTTAGGATTGCTTGAGTTCAGTTTCAAGACTACCCCAAGCAACATAGCGAGACCTGGTATCAAAAAGGCTGCTGGGCGCCCTGGCAGGTACCTGTAATCCGAGCTACCTAGGAGGCTGAGGCTGGAGATCGTTTGAGTCTGTGGTACCCGGGACAACTTGAGTCTGTGGTACCCTGGGTGACGTAGCAAGGCCTAGTCTCCCAAAAAAAAAAGAAAAGTCATAGATGCTGAAACCTGTAGAGCACACCAGCCAACTGGAAATTCAGGCAGAATTTCTTCTCTGTGGAAAAATTCAGTGGAAACTGAGGTTAAAAAAAAACCACCTCAGTTTGGGTCCTTCAACTGATTGGATCACGTTAATTTCCTTTACCAAAAGTGAATTGATCATAAATGTAAATCTAATCTGTAAAATCCCTCCACAGCAACATCTAGATTAGTGTTTGAATAACAGGGAATAACCTGTTATTAGTGTTTGAGTAACAGGGAATAACCATAGACCAGTCAATTTGACACGTAAAATTGACAATCACCATCTATTACTCTACCATGCTGTCTTCATTGCTAAATCCAGTCTATGTTTTTCACGTTGTTATGACTTTGCAACATTTGACATTTTGGCCTACCCAGTACTTCCTTTCTCCCTCAGTTTCAGTGACCTCCGTCTCTCCATTCTCTCTGCCCCTCCAGCTGTTCCTTTTCTGATATTTCAGGAACTTACTTTCTAATTCTATAAAGACGTTCTCCCCTGTCGTTGATCCTCTTATTACTGCTTGTATGATTGATGTCTCCAAATCTAAAAATTTATTATAGAATTCTCTATCAGACCTGTATCCAATTGCCCTATTGGACATCTCCCCCTAGATGTTGCACAGAAATCTCAAACTTTGCTTGTTTAAAACTAAAGTCCTTTACATCCCCCTCTCAAACTGGTATTTGTATCTCTTCTGTCTTATGTGGTACCATCTCTGTATATCCAGCTCCCATGCCATGAACCAGAGAAGAATCCACAACTTAACCTTTACATTTATCATTTAAGACATTCTCATCTCCATCCCTATTTCAACAAAGAGTTTTCAGTCCTCACTTCCCCCCTCACCTGGAATCTTGTAGTCTTTTTTTTTTTTTTTTTTTTTGAGACTAGGTCTCGCATCTACGGCCATACCACCCTGAATGCGCCTGATCTCATCTAAGACCAGGTCTCGCTATTTTTGTCCATAGACCCACAGGCTCTCATTGCCCGGGGTACCACAGACTCAAGCAATCCCCAGACTCAGCTTCCCAGGTAGCTGGGATTACAGGCACGCGCCACCACACCCAGCTATATTTTTGGGGAACTAGGTCTTGCTATCTGCCCCAGGCGGGACTCGAACAGCGATCCCTAATCCCTGCCGTTTCATAGGCTTAAGCTTACAGGCACAAGCCACTGTGCCCGGCTGGAATCTTGTCTTTCTGCTTCATATCAGTCTCTCCACTCTTCACTCTTGAACACTAGTGCCAAAGTGATATTTTTAAAAATTCAAATCTACTTAGTTATGTTTTGCTTATTCCAATAACTTCTAATGCTCATAGAATTAAGATTGAATTCCTTTGTGGTCATACAAGTGCTTCCATGACTTTCTCTCTCCCACACACTCTGTCAGTATTGAACTATTGCTACATGTGGAAATAACTTACAGAGTCCATACTTGCTGTGCCCTGTACTGCATTTTATTTTATTCTGTATGCCAGGTCCCCTTCCTCTCTCACTCCCTTGCCTCCGTACCCACCCACCAAAGGAGAGAAGAAACCCTAGAAAAATAACTCCAGTACCCAGTTCTGTCTTTAAATAACCCCTGTTCCACAGTCCATTTGCTATGCTTCCTTTATAGCATTAACATACATTGTTTTCTACTCTACTGCAGCGCGCCTTACTGTGTTGTTTAATTTTAATCTGAGTATCACCTTTCAATGGACTATAAAGCTCTTCAGGTATTCTTACTGCCTAGCATATAGTAGGTTGTCACCAGATGTGTGGTGGTAGTGGTGAAGAACCCTGAATGGGTTGCACAGTTCCTTTAGAAAGGCCATTCTTTCCATGTAGAGATGTGCTGGGTGTGGACACATGCAGAGGAGTATGATGGCAGACACTGCCCTTTCCTCTGTGTCCCTTCCTAAAAACTGCTGCTCCAACCTTTTGTACCTGATTCCTTTAGGTGTGGGGTTTTTTTGTTTTGTTTTTTTAATGATGTTCTGATACCTCTTCTCAGCCTTCACATTGCTTTTGCTTTAATTTGCTTGTATCCTTGGAGCAGTTTTTTGTTGTATTTTGTTTTTTTTTTAAAGAAAAGGAAGCTGTTAAATTACTATTGCAAATTCCCATTGTCCCATTTTCAACCCATCACAGGCAAAATCATACATCAACTTACTCTCTTGTGATGCTCATGCTCCAAGGAAGTCCTTTCTTCGCCAGTAAAAAAAAATCCTTATAGTTAAAAAAAAAAAAAAAAAAAAACTTTTTCAATCGATTTTAAATCCTTCTAGTTCCTCAGAATGTCTCTATACATTTAATGTTGAACATTTAACCAGTTTTCTCTTAATCTTGAGAGGAAAAATGGGTCTTTTTTTAAATTGTTAATAGGATAATGAAGACTTCATGGGTTTTAACGTTAAAATTTCAGGTGACCGAGGGTCCTGCTAATAACCACTTTGGGGTCACAGGATAGCAGAGTGGCCGGCATCTCTACTAGGACTTTATGTTTCTCCTACTCTGAATACTCTTGTGGAAGCTACTTGTGGTGTAACTCCTTATGTACTGACTATCTGACTCTCCGTTTTCCTGATTGATTTTTTTAATGGGTGAAGAATGTAGTTATGAATTCTTTGCCCTTTTCGGAATGTGATACCTTGGTTTTAATTCCATCTGTCCCTGCCCCTTAATTTTATCATATTGTTTTGCATTGTGTTTCTGAAATAATGGCTTTGGCTTGTTTTTTCCTGAATGTTTCTGCAGTTTGGTTTGAGTTCTCTGGCTTTGGGCACCTCTCCTGAACTTGGATTCCATCTGTACTTGTGACTTTTGAAGGCAGAAGTCAGTGTTTTCTATGGAAGATGACCTTTTAAAAAACATTATTGATGTATGTGTCTTTCCCCTCCCTTCCTTTTTTGGTTTCTCTTAAAAGACTGGGAAGAAAGCAGTGAAGGCCGTCCTGTGGGTATCAGCAGATGGACTCAGAGTTGTGGATGAAAAAACTAAGGTAACATTTTTACAAACATAAATGTTGCTGCTCTTGTCTTTTGTCCCTGATGAACAAATATAATGCCCCTATGCGATTAGAGTCTGTATCTCTGTACTTTGTAGTCTGTACTCTGTATGCTCTCAGTTTGTCTGTACTCCAGTCTTGTAAGAGGAAACCAATCCAGTTACCTGTGTACCTTATGAAAATACAAGAGAATTGTCTCAACATTTTGCTCCATCTAACACAGCCTGTTTGGCATACTAAGTATTTGCATTTAATGTTGCGATCTGAGTTTAGTTTTTGTTCATACCCAGAAAAAACGTCCCCACATTTGATGTAAAAATTTGCCCTAAGGGCATAGTTTAAAGTAAAAATTTGAGGGTAACAAATCACATCTGAAAGTTCTTGTTCTGTAATTAAAAATTATTTTTAACTTGCTATTTAACTGAAAACCCAATTTAAGTGAAATCTTAAGGACTAATAAATGACTCATTGGTTAACTTAGAATCCACATAATATTAAAAATCATAGATAGTATTTTGCATTTGAAAGTGTAATATTTTGCATTTGAAAGTGATTCTAAATGCGTAAAGAATAATAGAAATACAGGCTTTGCCCATAGAGAATATAAGGTATTATATAAGCACATTTATGTAATCATCCATTAAAATTTCCTAGGAGCCCTGAATTCTGAAGAAATGTTAACAAGAAGCAATTTTTCAAAAAATTAAAATGTTATAGGAAGGGGGGAAAGTCTGACGGTAATAAAGAGCAGCTTGGGTGTATAACTTGCTTAATAGATTTTAAGTGATTTAATACTACTTCATTTTAGTTTTTTTGATCTTCCATGTAAAGTCTTTACTTTTACTTTACTTTTAAAGTTCAAGAGCTATGGTAATCTTAAGTGTAGATCACTTACTTTTGGAGACAAGAGCCATTTTAGTGAGTCTAGTTATTAAAACTTATGTAGTTTTCATTGTTTTGTATGAAATTTGTATGTGGAAGCTGTTTTTGTTTTATACCATGCTTAGCATGTGATGTGGCTACTTACGCTACTGATATTAATCAATTTAGTTTTTCTGCGTTAAGTATTAATAGTAATTGGTAGCTTATCTTCCATGGATCTATCATGAATGGAGAAGAAATTTGCATTGCATGTAATCTGCAAGGGGTTAATATTCAGAATATATAAAGAACTATCTATCAATAAAAATTACAAGCAACTGGAAAAACTTGAAGAATCACTTTGTTAAAGAGAAAACCAATAGTATCGAGGTCATGCAAAATAAAATAGCAGTGAACCACCAGAATTGCATGATTTAGAAAATAACTGGCAGGCTGTTGGAGCAACAGGAATTCTAATAGTGATGCCTTATAAAAGCTATTTAACAGTTACAGCCTCACCTCAGCGTCTGGGGATTCTAGGCCATTGGAATATCACATGGAAGGGCTTCGGAATGCCAAGACTTTTAAAAAATTTTTGTGTACCCATACCATTCAAGTGCAGAAAGAAAGTCATGCTCAAAATTAAATGATTTGTAGGTTAATAAATACATAGAGTTGTCCTTGGAATTAAATATGTGGAAAATGGATCAAATATATTGATTACATGCACTGTCAAACTGAACATGGGCATTACCAAGGTAAAACTAGAATTAACACACTTATGTTTTAACACATTCAGCATGGGAATGTATTTTGTATGTTCTGCCATTGGACAGCTCTATTATTTGTATATCCTCCACTCGACAGGGCTGATTTATATTAAATGAATTAATGATGCTCGCCTTTGTATGCATGTACCACCGGTGGTACCTGCCAACATGAATATGTTAAAGCATGAAGACAAGATGAGGGAGACTTCTGGGCAGAGTGCTTCTCAGGCACTGCCCTGTTTTATTTTCAGTATTCAGACCTCTGGCCTCAGCTCTAGCTTTTCCATAGCCTCGTGGCAGTAGGTAGAGGCAATCTGTTTTGAAGTGAATATCCTATGTTTCTTCTGAAAAACTTGAATAACCTTATAAGTCTTTTGTGCTTCTTTTTCTAGGACCTCATAGTTGACCAGACAATAGAAAAAGTTTCTTTCTGTGCCCCAGATAGGAACTTTGACAGAGCCTTCTCTTACATATGTCGGGATGGCACCACCCGGCGCTGGATCTGTCACTGCTTCATGGCTGTCAAGGACACGGTGAGTCTGAAGTATGGATTGCATCATGATTAGCCTCAGTTAGCAGAGCTCCTTCCGGGTTGACTCAGCCAAGCGCTTCCCACTACATTTTTAACAAGTATGGGCTGTTATAGCACTTGGAAGTGCCCAAACCAGCCTGCTTTTACTCCTTTAATTCAAATATTTCACACTCTTGGTGAGGCTGTGCAGATAATTGACTGAGAGCCAAGGTCTTTAAAGGTGTTCTGGTGATGGTGGTTGCTAACCTTTATTTGAAGCTTCTTATTAGGGCTGGTTTCAGGATTCTTAAATGTATCTGTTTGTTAATGTACCTGGGCAAAAGATCTGTCACATTTGGAAGGTGCTTATTTATTTGCAGAGACTACTACAAATGAAGAACTGGAGTATATTGTCAATTGAAAAATAAAAATACTAAATTATGGTACGAAGAGTGTTTTAGAAATTGAGGAAGTTTTTGTTTTTGTTTAAAAATAGAAAATAACAATCTATCGTCCTTCATGTAAATGATCCAAAATTAACATGAAAGATAAGTCTCTTAGACAATGATGATCTTAACTTTAGCATCACACTGAGTGTATAATCTTTCAGGTTTTAAAAAATCCAGACAGAATAATATAGTACAGCCATTCATGAAGACTACAACTCCATAAATTCTTACAGGATTTAACCTGGAAGGGGAATGGTACCTGTGCTCTAAAACTGAAAGGGGGTTTTTTGGTTTTTGTTTTATTAAACTTTTTCATTTTCTTACATTGTTGTTCAATATTTGGTTTCTTCCCTTGTGTATAATCCCCCCTAAATCTCCCACCAGTGCATCACCCATGAAATGAACCATCACCAAGGTTCCTTGTGCTCTTCCTTCCGCTATTTATACCCCCTCTCCAGCCCCTCCCTTGTTGTATGCCTCAGATCTATACTTTGCCTGCAAGTTTTGACTCTTTTTTTTTCTTTCTTTTTTTTTTTTTTTTGGTACCTTGGAAGGACTTTTTCAAGCTCTTTGAGATCGTGGTCTAAACAAATAGTAAGAGCTTAGGCTCTGTGTCAGATCTGCATTCCAGTTCTGATTTTGACTGTATGGGACAAGTTATTTAATACCCTCTAAGTCTTTGTATCTATCCCTACAAGGTGGAGTTAACAGGTGGGAAGACTGGCTTATGTAATGAATACATGTGCTCTAAGCATAGGTCCTGATCTATGTTAACTGCCCCACAAAATAATAGCTAATTTTTCCAAGCTGTGCCTTCGTGGCTGGCATAGCATCAGTGCTTTGAGGATGAACTATATAGTAACTATGCTTTCTCAATCTCTCAGATCTTAAATAAGCTGCAAAGTGGTAATTTTATTACAATATTCATAAAATATGAAGAGTTCAGGAGTTCCCCTGTATTATTTTAAAACCATTTTATTGTCAAATTACAGCTCTTATTCTCAACCAGTGGTTTACCTTTATCAGAATCACCAGGAGGACTTGTTAAAATAGATTCTGGATACCACCCTCAGTGGTTTTCATTCAGTGGATCTGCAGTAAATTTGAGGGGTCTGTCTTTAAGAATTTCTTTCCTCAGTCTAAGAAATACAAGTTTTCTTGACTGATAGCTCTATTCTTGTAGTGCAGCAGAATTCACTGCCTAACAGCTTCTAAGATTCTTTTGTACACCTTCTTCCAATTTCATACTTCAGTGCCTAGCCTTGTAGCATTCACTAAGGAGGTAGTAGAGACACATAATAAATTCATAAAGAGTGGTTCTATCATTCTGTAAAATAAGCAGCTTTATTTTAAGCATGGGAAATCTTAGAGCCAAAAAGCATTTTAAACATTACCTCTTTGTAATATTTGATACTAGCAAAGTCTAGTAAAATTGTTCATAGCCAGGCCAGGCATGGTGGCGCATGCCTGTAGGTGGCAGCCTGGAAAGCCACGGCCGGGGCCAGGGATTGCAGTTCAAGTCCCACCAGGCACGTAGTGAGACCTAGTCCCAAAAAAAAACAGCTGGGCCTGTAATCCCAGCTTCCTGGGAAACTGAGACTGAGGCTTGATACCCCGGGCAACGTGAGCCTGCAGTTCCATGGGCAAAAATAGCGAGACCTAGTCTCAAAAAAAAAAAAAAAAAAAAAATTGTTCAAAGCCATATGTAAGAACAGCTGCATAACTGGTATGATTTTGAAAAAGCCACAGAGGACTCCCAATTCTCAAATATTTCTTCTCACTATACATGATGCCAACAGTTACTTTATCATCTCTGACTTTTTTATTCTACAACTAGGAATATGGTTTAAAATATAGTTTAAAAAAAAGTAATCCATTGAATTCATTAAGTTGACTCTAGGCAATCCTATGTATCTTTAAAAAAGAATTTTTATTTAATTTATATACGTCCTCTTCCCACACCAAAACAAATGCATTTTTTTTCCTGTTTAAATCCTTTATAAGCAGAGCACATAGATGAAACCATCCATTAACTTTTGCTGATAGGTGGTAAGGAGGTTGAGGTGGAGATTAGAGAGAGCTGAAAGGAGGAAGGATATGGGAAAAATGAAAGAGAATTGGGACCTGGAAGAGGTCACATTGCTTGGGGTTGGGGGACAGTCAGGAAAGGGAGACTGAGTAAACAAGTTATCTAGTTTCCTTCTCATTGTTGGAATGTGTTTATTTATCTGAAGTTGTCCATTTACACCTTTTGTTCCTAGACATGTTGGCAATGTATTTCAGCTACTGAAATTTGCCCTGTCTTTCCTGTGGTTTCTTAGGACTTATTAGTTAATAGTCCTACTATTCCCCTAAAGAGAACATAGAGGGTTTGTGTGTCAAGGCTTAGGGCTTAGAACCTTGAGCAGTGTCTCCTACTCTGGTGGCCAGATCTAATGTGATAGGAGGAGCCTGATGGATACAAGGTCTCTGTAGCTGCTATACAGCTTGGATTGCTGGTGGTCATTTACCCTGGTGCCTACTACAGGGTAAAAGAGCAGAAGCATTACCAGAGGGAATTTATGGATTTTAATTGACCAGGCACTGAAATCTAGTTTTAAATGGAAATTCACTACATTTTACTTTGTGTAAAAACAGATTTGTTTCAAGCTAATTTGTAATTGTTGGTGCTGTAGCCCTAAAAAAGTGTTTCAAACCTGTTATATACAGGGAGAAAGGTTGAGTCATGCAGTCGGCTGTGCTTTTGCGGCCTGTTTAGAACGTAAGCAGAAGCGAGAAAAGGAATGTGGAGTGACTGCTACTTTCGATGCCAGTCGGACCACTTTTACAAGGGAAGGATCGTTTCGCGTGACAACAGCTACCGAGCAAGCAGAAAGAGAGGAGATCATGAAGCAAATCCAAGACACCAAGAAAGGTACAATCCTGTTCTGCCACAGTGCATTTATTTAATGCAGTTTTTCACAACAGTTTAAGATTTTGAAACTATTGCTCTTTCTCACAAAGAACACCGTTAGCAATAGACAGAGACCTTAAGAGCAAACTGGAAGTCTAAACGAAGTTCCTTCCTATGGAGTAGCCTGTGTATTGACTTAAGACGTCTTTATGCTTTACCAATACATTAAGCCATCTGGGAAGCGAAAAGTGAAGTTGAAAAACCTGCAGATACTCACTACCACCCCCTCCACCCTTGTGTTTAAAAACAAAATTGTAAGGCCTGCCTCCCAGAACATGTCTTTCATTCTGATGCATCGCATTTTTGTGTGAAGCAAATGCCATCAAGGACCTACATCCTGAAGAAGAATTACAAACCGTTGGTGTAAGCTCAAAGAGCTG
Source organism: Uropsilus gracilis (assembly GCA_004024945.1). Classification (NCBI taxonomy): domain Eukaryota; kingdom Metazoa; phylum Chordata; class Mammalia; order Eulipotyphla; family Talpidae; genus Uropsilus; species Uropsilus gracilis. The sequence goes on along the minus strand of PVHY01006822.1, from coordinate 22,603 downwards.
CCCATTTGACTTGGGGTGCAAATGTACACAGAGGTTTCACAGTTTCTTAATAGATTATTGGTGTTTCCAGAACTTTAGTGAAAAAAGTCCTTAGATTTTGAGATGCCAGCCCTAACTCTTTTTCCTATAGCCCTGTTAGTTTTGGCCTAATTCTTCAGAATGTGAGTTTTTCAGGTATGTGCAGAAGCACATAGCAAAAATACCTCTACAAGTCCTGCAGTTGCTCAGGAGTCTATTGTCTCGGCTTGGGTGAGGTTTACTTTGGAACTAAGTGATAAGATTTGTGGAAAATGCTTTGCATTCTTCCATCACCTAGGGTTGAAACCAACAAGGAATCTTGGAATAAAACTCCTCAGTTTAAATCTACATTAATATAACATTGCTAATTTTTTTTACTGTATACTTGTGGTTCTAAGCCAGCCACTGTAGATAACATCATTAATGTGAATTCAAATAACTCTGATCCTTAAGTCCAAAAATTCATCTTATTTGAAATTAAATTTTGATAATTTTTTCATCTTGCAAACATTTATGTTAAGATGCCACAGGGGGGAAAAAAGTTGTTTTTAAGAGAAAATTTAATGTGTAGCTATTATTTAGTATGCTTCAATGATTTTTAGACTACAAGCATATACATAATACAAATTGCTACAAACTGCAGCTAATATGTTAAATCCTAACATCTATGAAGAATTATGAGGGTAGTTAAGGTAGAGATTTACCTCAGTCAGAATGGGACACAACTGGTGCTCACATATTTTAATCCAGTTTGAAATTTTGCTTTTATGAGCTATTGATGCATACTGCTCACGATTTGAAGACTATGATACTCTTTGACATGTAATCAAATTTATTTGCGTAAACCTTTCTGACTCTGCCTCTTCCAAAATCATCTCTCCTGAACAAATAAACAAAAAAACATTAAAATTCCAAAACATCATTCTTTAAAGGGCCTTACATTAGGAATTCACAAGTACATTTTTACAGTCTTATTTAGAATCTTCAATTATGAATCACTACATGAGAATCAAAAATCTAAGTTGTGTCTTAATAGATATCCCATGTGAATATCAGAGATTATTAAACCTTTTGTCTGGGAAAAAAAATAGGACATCTGAGATTTTCTAGTAACTTGCCTTTTGAGCGATATTGGGAAGGAAATGGGTAAAGGACTTAGGAGGGTATTTGAGTTCCTAAGCTTGGTAAACACGAATTATTTGAAGACATTGCTAAGGTGCTCCTTCTTTTGCCTTCCTTGAGCTGAAACAGATAAGACAATTATTGGCTCATCAGTAACCTCTGGCAACACTATCCCATCCCCATCCTCTCCCACGTCGCCTGCTTTGGATGCCACTACCTCTCTGGAGATGAACAACCCTCATGCCATCCCACGCCGGCATGCACCCATCGAACAACTTGCTCGCCAGGGCTCTTTCCGAGGATTTCCTGCTCTCAGCCAGAAGATGTCACCCTTTAAACGCCAGCTCTCCCTGCGCATCAACGAGTTGCCTTCCACTATGCAGAGGAAGACTGATTTCCCCATAAAAAATGCAGGTAATTGCAGTGTCTGCCTGACACTGGGTGCTGCAGCACTGAAGTGGTGTCATCACTTCTGGTGCAAACACTCATCCCAGGAAACTACCTGCCAGTCTCTGAGGCTGGTTGAGGCTAAAATCTTGTATCATTTCCCCCTGGGAAAAAAGTAAGGTCTGTGGAAGGGGAACATGAATCCTTCCTTTCTTTTCAATGAATAGGTAACAGAACCATGATGGGAATTCCAAGCTTGAGCTAGAAGATGTATGATTTGCCCTGATGGAAGTGTACTTCCTCCTAAAAACCCGCTTCCAGACATCAAGGGTCTCAAGTTGCCATTCTTATTCTGCCACTTGGGACCCAACAGGGAATTAATAAAAAGGCTTTGGAAACTCATCCAGTTAAATAGTGTTCCTGTCAGATGTACCAGAAGAAACAGATAAGTGCTCACTGTCCTGTGACTGGTTGGCTCCACAGGGAGGAAACTCTAAACGAGTCTCCTTTATAAATCTAAGTAATCTGTTGTGTCTCAGAGACAGTGGGTTTCCTCACGCATATTCATTACCTTTCAGAGCTGCCACACAGGCCTTTGTGTGGACTCTATAACTGAGCCAGCTCTGGTAGCACTAGCCTCATCCTAAGATCAGAGCTAGAGTGTCAGATGTGGTCATTGCCTTTACTGGATCCTGCTTTACTTTGCTCTGAGATATGCCAGTGCTGTAGGGCTGGTGCTGAAGCGGAATATAAGGAAGCTTTTTCTTAGCAGGGCGCCCCCACTAGTGGCAGCAGAGAAGTACAGAGTTCAGTCTGTTGCTGGATGAAGCTAGGACTAAGAACAGAGGGACTAGATGATCACTGAGGGTCTTTCTAACTCTCAACTCCTATGAGAACTGAAGATCCAGATGCTTCAAGTATCTCATTTTCGGCATAAAAAGAGAACACCAAGTTTTCAAGAGTCGCACATGAGGGAGGAAATAGAGAAATCTACAGACTTGTAAGAAAGGCATGTAGGCTGGGCACGGTGGCTCGTGTTTGTAAGCTTCAGCGGCAGGGGCTAGGGATCGCGGTTCAAGTCCCGCCTGGGGCCCGTAGCGAGACCTAGTTCCAAAAAATAGCTGGGCGTGGTGGCGCACACCTGTAATCCCAGCTCCCTGGGAAGCTGAGGCTGGGGATTGCTTGAGTCTGTGGTACCACGGGCAACGAGAGCCTGCGGTTCCACGGGCAAAAAAAATAGCAAGACCCAGTTTCAAAAAAAAAAAAGAAAGAAAGGCATGTAGACCCTAGTACATGAGTTGTTGACATTTTATACCTTCCCATCTGAAAAGCCAGTGGAATAGCAGTCGATAACTTTTTTGAAGCTGCCTTTTAGTTCCATTCAATAGATAATTGAGCTATTCCTTCCACAAATAAGGGGTACAATATAAAATGCCACTTTGTGACATGCTGTTATCTTTCAGGATTATTCTGTTTGTCTGAAGCCATTTTCTGTTGTGTTGCAGTACCAGAGGTAGAAGGGGAAGCAGAGAGTATCAGCTCCCTGTGCTCACAGATCACCAATGCCTTCAGCACACCCTCCGAGGATCCCTTCTCATCAGCCCCAATGACCAAACCAGTGACAGCAGTGGCACCACAGTCTCCTGCCTTTCAAGGTTGGTGCCCATTCAACCTGTTGATCATTTTCTTTGAAACTAGTGTTTTTATGATGCTGGCATCCTGAGCTTCCTAAGAGCAGGTCAGACCCATAAATTTCTGTCTTGATAATGTCTAAGATTTATTCACTTCCTCTTAGTGTGTGTTTTGTTCTGCCTCCTGAGGGTTTGCATTTGTCATCTTGCATGTACTTACCCACTTCCTATCCTGTTAGAAGTTTTTATAGTCCCACCTCCACTGCTTTATAATGCATGTGACTGTCAGTAGTAGAAGTGTCCAGCCAGCTCTCACAAAGAGAGCTGATTCTTCTTCAGAATTGGTTCTAGCACTGCACTTCCCTTTCTTAGGGTTTTTAACCTGAAGTGATTTTGCCCCCTTAGGGAGAAAATGGGCTTCTATTGTCTGAAGACATTTCCGGGTTTCATGATTTTGGGTGGGTTTGCCAGCATGATAGTAGGCAGGGATGCTACTAAACATCCTTCTGTGCATAGCACAGCCGCCCTCACAGTGGAGAGCTAGCCAGCCCACTGTATAAGTAGTGCCAAGGTTGGGAAGGCCTATCACTAGAGGCTTATAAAAGGGCACTTTTTGTGACTCTTTAGTTCATTTCATCTTTTATAACAAGTGTCCTAAAATTTGCCTTTGTGCTATCAGTTACTAAAAGTTCAGAGGTACTGTGCTAGCACTTGATATTGACTCAGAGTTCAGCAAATACTTTATATAACTTCAGTTATAGACTTTTAGAATTTGAGCCCCTATAATTGGTGTTTCTTCTCTTCTTTTGAGAGAGAGCTTAGAAAAGAAATATTATAGAGATGGTAGCCTTCTCTTCCCTTCAGTGCTTCTTTTTAAAAAAAAATAATAAACCTCTATAGTCCTGTGTGCCAAATGACTTTAAATCTCCTCTAAAAGATATTTGGGTTTTTTCTTTTTTCAAAAAAATTTTTGTTGTTTACACACACACACGCACACACACACATATAATTTTTTTTTTTTTTTACATCATTGTATTTGGAGTTGTCCCACCACCATAAAACCTGTGAAACATCATCTTGGGTTTTTTTGCACTCTTCCCTTCCCTGATTGTTCCCTCTTTCCCTCTTACTCCCTCGCTGTATGCTTTAATTCTGTTATCAGTTTGTTAGTTTTGACTTTTTCTTGACCTTTTGTTTGTTTTCCCTATATCCCACCACAAGTGAGACCATCCAGTTTTTGTCTTTTCCTTTCTGGCTTACTTCCACTAGCCTGATTCTTTCTAGTCCTATCCATGTTATCACAAATGCATCAAATTTGTCTTTTGATTGCTGAATAATATTCCATTGTGTGAATATACCACAACCTTTTCATCTATTCTTCAGTTTTGGGACATTCAGGTTGTTTCCAAATCCTGGCTATTGTGAATAATGGCCGCGATAAACATCTGAGTACAGGTGTCCTTTTGAATTTATAAACATCTGAGTACAGGTGTCCTTTTGAATTTGTGTTTTGGTATTCTTTGGGTAGATAGATTCCTAGCAGTTGAATTGCTGGATCAAATGGTAATTCTGTTTTCGGCAGTTTGAGGGTCCTCCACATGGCTTTCCAAGGTGGCTGGGCCAGAATGCATTCTCACCAACATTATAAAAGCGCTCCTTTCTCTTCACATCCCCACCAGCATTTGTGGTTGCCCGTTTTCTAGATATGAGCCATTTTTACTGATTGTGAGAGTACAGTACTCATTGTGGTTTTTATTTGCATTTCCCTTACTACAAGTGATAATGAGCATTTTTTTCATATGCCTGTTAGCCATTTGTGTTTCCTCTTCAGAAAAGTTGTCTTTTAAGCTCTTCTCCCCATTTTTTGACTGGTCTTTTTGTCTTACTTTGTTGAGCTATGTGAGTTCTTCGTGAATCTTTGAGATCAGGCCCTTATCTCTAATAGATGTTTGTGGTACTAATAGGCACAATTTATCAAGCACTTAACAGTGCCTACCACATTATAGTAAGGATTTGCATTTTTCCCATTTCATTTAATCTCCAGAAAAACCCTTTGAAGTAGGCCTTATGGGTAAGGAAAATGAAGCTCAGAGAGGTTAAGTGAACAGCCTAAATTGCACAGCCAGGATGAATATAGTATCCATTCCATTCTCTTGACCTCATGACTGTTTATAAGACAATGAACAAAGTCCTTTCTCTGCCTTTAAGGGGGCTCCCAGTCTGTAGGTGAGCTGATTTTTAGAAAAGACCTGTGTAAATAGTACCAACACTCCAACCATTGTTGCCCAGTCAAGAGGGACTTATGACTGTAGTCTAGGGTAGGAGGGTATCTGCTTGACTGTACTATATTAAATACAGGAAAGGACTGGGCTAAAAAAAGATAAACCCATGCCATTTGCAGCAACATGAATGGAACTGGAAGGGGTAACACTAAATGAAATAAGTCATAAGGATAATGATATATACCAGAGATGTTGCTATATGAGGACTATAAAGTAACTTAAGAGTCAGATAAAGACAAATTTAAAAACTAACCTTTGGGAGCTGACTACAGAACTGAGGCACCAGGGTGGGGAGAGTTTGGGGCAGAGAGAGAAGAAGCACAGTGGACTGTGGTGGTAACAGCAGATGGTTATCCAACTAGAACTTGAATTTAAAATAATATTTTTAAAAAATAGGGGCCGGGCACGGTGGCTCGTGCTTGTAAGCTTCAGCCTATGAAGCGGCCGGGGCCAGGGATCGCGGTTCGAGTCCCGCCTGGGGCCCGTAGTGAGACCTGGTTCCAAAAAAACAGCTGGGCGTGGTGGCACACGCCTGTAATCCCAGCTACCTGGGAAGCTGAGGCTGGGGATGGCTTGAGTCCGTGGTACCCCAGGTAATGTGAGTCTGCAGTTCCACGGGCAGAGACCTAGTCTCAAAAAAAAAAAAAAAAAAAAAAAAAAAAAAAAAAAAAAAAAAAAAAAAAAAAAAAAAAAATATATATATATATATATATATATATATATATACTGCTGAAATTCAGAGCAAAAGAGCAAAGGTTACAAGAGTTTAGTAAAGGGAAGTAAGGAAGGAATAGTTAAGTATTTTGAGATAGTATGAACATTAGTGCAGGGGAGCGAGCCTCCAAAAAAGAGTGATGAAATTAATTCTATAACAAGTTACAAATTTATTGAGCAAATGAAAACATATACCAAGTTGACTTCTCTTTGTACTATGGGGATACCAGCTTTGAAGGGGTTTTGAGAGAATTAAATGAGGTGAAGTACACTTAACACATAATAAAGGAATCGCCATATTAGCTCATTATGATTGGCATAATGGGGCCTTCTAGAAAAATGGCGGTAGAGCAGAATGCTTTATCTACACCATTATGCAAAAGGCTAAACTGTATCTGTAAGACAGAGAGAGCAACTCTGTTCAACTTACTTTGAAATTATTTTCCAGGCTTCATTTCCTCTCTCCCGGTATGCATATTTTCTTAGTTGAGTCATTTGACCTTATCAGTATAGCCATTTTAATTACCACTGCTAATTCCCTCTGTGCCAGAAGGTTTGCATATTCATTGCAGGTTGGCATGCTTATCCCAACACCCACTTTCTGTCGTGTCTGTTCCTCTGGTATTGCACATTGACCTGACTGACCCAGCTCCAAGGGTTCACCTGTATACCCCGCATGAATTAACTCCATTGATGTTGTCTGCTCCCATTGTAGCTAATGGCACTGACTCAGCCTTCCATGTGCTTGCTGCTAAGCCAGCCCATACTGCTCTAGCATCCATAGCAATGCCTGTGCGTGACACCAACCCTTGGGCCCATGCCCCTGATGCTGCTAACAAGGAAATTGCAGCCACACGTACGGGTAAGGTGGCCACAGAAGGTGGCAAGGATTCTGGGATCAGATTAGTGACCCTGGTTCAAAAGTCAGTCATTTACCAGAGAGGTAAATGTTATGGAAAGTTTGTTCCCTCCTGAAAATAAACTTAATCTAACAAGTACTAGGGACACATGGTGAAGGAGAGAAACTGAAGACGTTAGACTGCTAGTTCTTAGGACTATAGAACAGAACCACCCAGGGACTGTAATAAAACTCAGGTGCCTGGGCCTAACCTCAGGTCTGAATCCTGGAGTCGGAGATGTGTGGCATGCCTGTAGGAGGAGGGGACCCTGCCTCCTGCAAGAAATGACCAGTGAGAAAAAAAGCGCTTCAGTTTTGCTTTCTAGTTTTCTATAAGGGATACCTGCTAGCCATACAACCAAATAGTGATCAAGGCGGTTCACACCAGAAAGACAGGAGGTGTGTGGAAGCCAGGCAGGGGCTGCAGAGACAGCGCCAAGTTGCCTGTTACGTTATCCCTGTGCGTTAGGTGAATTACACCAGGCCCTCTAGGGCGTGTGCAGGCTGGTGTCTGTCCTGTGACGGGGCCGCACATGGGAGGGGCTCTGACACCAGCCACTGCTGTGGTCAGTGCGGTTGGGCCACCTCCATCTCCACCTAGGCTCTAGGCGGAGCTGAGTCAGCAGCATGCTCTGACAGGTTCTTTTTTATCTGACCACAAAACTTCCCAGCTGGTAATACTTTCTTCCCACCCACCAAAAGCACAGGATGGGCCAGGCACGGTGGCGCATGCCTGTAAGCTAAGCGGCAGACTAGGAAGCCGCAGCCAGGGCCAGGGATCGCGGTTCAAGTCCCGCCGGGGGCCCGTAGCAAGACCTAGTTCCAAAAAAATAGCTGGGTCTGGTGGCACACACCTGTAATCCCAGCTACCTGGGAAGCTGAGGCTGGGGATTGCTTGAGTCTGTGGTACCCCAGGCAACGTGAGCCTGCGGTTCCACAGGCAAAAAAAAAAAAAAAAGCACAGGCTGTCCCCACAAGATGGACTTGTTACACTTGTTAGAATCATTTAAATATCCAAGACACCAGGAAGAGAATGAAGCCCCTAATGACTCTGTCTTCCTCTTGTTCATTCCAGGGACTGAGTGGGGTCAATCTCCCAGTGCTGCCTCTCCAGGTCTCTTCCAGGCTGGTCACCGACGCACTCCCTCTGAGGCTGACCGCTGGTTGGAAGAGGTGTCCAAGAGTGTCCGGGCTCAGCAGCCCCCAGCCCCGGCTGCCCCACTGCAACCCATGCTCCAGCCTCCTCCTCCCACTGCCATCTCCCAGCCAGCTCTGCCTTTCCAGGGGAATGCATTCCTCACTGCCCAACCTGTGCCAGTGGGTGTGGTCCCACCTTTGCAGTCAGCCTTTATCCCTGCCCAGTCCTATCCTGTGGCCAATGGGATGCCCTATCCAGCCCCTAATGTACCTGTGGTGGGCATCACTCCTTCCCAGATGGTAGCCAATGTGTTTGGCACTGCAGGTCACCCTCAGGCTGCCCACGCCCATCAGTCTCCTAGCCTGGTCAAGCAGCAGACATTCCCTCAGTATGAGGCAAGCAGTGCTACTGCCAGTCCCTTCTTTAAGCCTCCTGCGCAGCACCTCAACGGTTCTGCCGCTTTCAATGGTGTTGAAGATAGCAGGCTGGTCTCGGGAGACAAGCACACAGAGGTTCCTGCAGGTACCTGCCCCGTGGATCCTTTCGAAGCCCAGTGGGCTGCGTTAGAAAGCAAATCCAAGCAGCGTACTAACCCCTCCCCCACCAACCCCTTCTCCAGTGACTTACAGAAGACATTTGAAATCGAACTTTAAGTGGTTCCTATGGCTTATGTATCGTGACCTTACTTAGGCAAGGATGGGGGTGGAGGTCAGAGGAGCAAAGGGGATTTTGTGTTCCCAGTCAGTACACTTTCTACTAATCCCAAAGGTCCCGAGGGGCACATCCAGGCACAGAGTGCAATGAGGGGCGACTTAGAAAAGAAATCAGAGGAAACCATTTCTAGAGAGGAGCTGCCTTGCAGTTAGGCAGACGACGTCACGGCACTGTTGCCCTCTGTGCCCCGCGTCCTTCCTCAGCCCCTTACGAATCTCTGGCAACAGAGAGGCAGATGTAGCTCAACGGGAACCTGTCATCAAAGCACATTTACTGGAATATAAAACACAACGGGAAGCAAAAGGATCTCTGTTTTCCAGGCCAGTCACCTGCCGCCTCTTGGCACTGGCCTGTCTGAGAGATCGTAACCCAGCAGCCTGGGCGCAGGCCGGGAGAGAGGCAGACTTTGCTGCCTGAGTTCCCGGGGGGGCACGGGAGCAGCTGCCCGGCAGAGTCTATTTTAGGGGTAAATTTGAGCTTCCATTTTGAATATCAGAATAAATATTATAAATATATATAAAAAAGCCAAAATCTTTATTTTTATGCATTTAGAATATTTTAAATAGTTCTCAATATTAAAAAGTTGTATGAGTTGTAAGTAATCTTGCCAAAGGTAAAAGGGTTAGGTGTAAGAAATTGTACAGAAGATTGATTTATCCTTGATGCTTATATTGCAGTCGAGAGGGCAGGTTAGACGTTGCAGACAGGATCCCTCGCTTTTCTGGTATCGTCCACTGTAAGTAGCGCATTGCAACAATCATACTCTGACCAGTACAGTCACTAGGGTATAGTCGTCAAGAAAATGAAAGAGCAGTATTGTCCTGGTTTTAAACCAATGATGAAATTCTAATATTTTAATGGAATCAAGCTAAATATGCTCTATAGAGAATATGTATTTCCTTTTATATATTGCTACATTTTATGTTAATCCTTTAACACTAAGGTGACAATGACATAATCATAGACGGGAACACAGGTTACTGTGTTGGTTTGTCATATGGGTCTTGGTGGGTTTTGTTTTGTTCTTCGTTCCCACGGGTGTCGTGGGGCTGGAAACCCGGGTTTTCCTTGCTGTGTGTCTGTGTCCTCCCCCCCCCATCACGTGCAGAGCACCCCATTGCCAGTTGCAGCCACCTGACCTCTGGTAACGACGTGAGATCCCATCTCATTTTTACTTTTGAACGTTGGCCTTACAATCAAATGTAAGTTATATATATTTGTACTGATGAGAATTTATAATCTGCTTTAACAGAAATAAATGTTCATGGTAGAAGCCTTTGCCCATGAAGGGCTGCTCTGTGCTCCTTTTCTTTATTAGCACCTGACAGTTTCTACTTCTTACTGATTTTGGTCTCCATTTTGCTGCTACTGAGCCCTAGTTCTGTGGTTAGAACATCTTTTATTGGGGCTAGCGCATCTTTAAAGTTGTTCCATTTATACTTTTAGGTCTTGGTTGATCCTGAGTACACCTTGAACATCAGACTCTTGCTACTCAAAGTGTGGTCTGGAACAGCACCCTGGACCTGACCAGGAGCTGTTAGACATGCCAAGACCGAGCCCCCTGCCAGACCTGGTCTGTCAGAATTGGCACTCGAGCAAGAGTCATGCGCTGAGCCCCTGGGCTGTCTGCATGTCAGGTACCTGGGGGCTCTCGAAGTCATGCCTGGCCTACGCTCAAGAACAAGGAAATCAAAACTCTGGAGAGTGCAAAGCCAGGTCCAGCTTTGACAAGTTCCCAGTGTAGAAGAGGACTGAGAGCCGGTGTTGTAGAGAGTGCCCCTCTCACTTGAGCCCACTCTCCTGTGACTGCTTCTAAGGAGAGTTAGCTAGCCCCAGACTTACCTTCTAGGTATGTTGCCATGTGCCCAGAAACTGATTTAATTGAAAATGGGGAGTGTTACTTTCTCATTTCTATAGAATCACACTAAGTCCAAGGGGATGCTCTGTGATACTGTTTTAATAGGAAGAAGAACTCCACCCCTGGCCCCCGTTTCCCTCGTTGAGAAGCTGACCGAGCAGCGTCCTCGCCTGTGATAGTCTCTCAGTGCCAACACGGCTGGCTGGGAAAGAGTCACCTTCAGAGCTTTAGTTCCCATAATGCATGTCTTTCCTGTGTCCAAGATTAAGCCCCTTGGTCACTAGGCCCTGTCAGTCCTCTGGAGGCTGAGTAGAAGGTTGACATGCACAGGTATGCAGAAGCTTGTGAAGTCCCTGTCACTACATTGCCCCCCCCCACCTCCTGCCAGTCCTGCTGATGTGTTTTTAATCATAGTTTTGAGTTTCATCTGGCAACAATCGTTTTGCTTCGCAGCTTCCTATTTGAGGAGGAAGCTCCTCGGCCACTGCACAGAGCAGGCGCGCCAGCTCCATCCAGGTGTGACGATCCTGTGGCCAGGCAGTGTGTGTCAGCCTCAGAAGGGCTTCGGGCTTCCCGGTGAGAGTACGGAGCTTTTCCAGGTCTGCGCTCAGGCAATTATGCAGATACGCTGTCATCCCAAACCCCTCTGCGGAGCCTTAGCTCTCTAAGCGCGCTGCTGTTAGCCATGAGCGCAGTGGGGCGGGGAGATGTTTGCTGGACTCACCCTGCCCGCAAGGGGCCCTGGCTTGACCCTAGATGAAAAAGCCTAGTTCTAGCAAAGAACCGATCTGCCCCTCACCCCGGAGTGCCTGTCCCTGGCTGAGACGGGTGTTGAACCCACTGCAGCTGGGTTCCCCACCCTGGCAGCTGCTTTCAGAAGGTGACCCCATCCTGTGTAACCAAATCTACAGAGGGACACTGGAAAGGCTGTCCTTATCCAAAGGGTCCTCCTGACACCGCCACAGCCCCCTGAGGCTCCATTCAGCACGGCAGACACTGCTGGGCAGCACCGAGGGGCTGGCACTGGTTCTGCTGAGGTGGAACCTGGGGAAATGGTGAAGGCTGAGAGGGCCGGCGTCTCCAGAAGACAACTTCCTTTGTCGGCCAGAGGGGGGAGGTCGTGTCCTTCGCCCCAGCACTAGGAGCTGCTGGGGCTGAAGCCAGCTTTCACCCCTGCTGCCAGATAGGTGGAGCAGGAGGCTGCTGGAGGCGGGAACAGCTGGCACAGCAGAAGCTGGAGTAGTACTCGTTGCCACAGAGCTGCGCCTGCAGGATCAGCTCACAGTTGGCCAGCTCAGGTTGGTCAGTGCATTCCCTGGGGGAGCCCCTCGGATGGGTGGGCGGCACTGCGGAACAGGAGAGAGACTGTGGTCAGGACGCCTCAACCGCCGCTTCGTTTCCTCAAAAGGAAAGTGGCCGTTCTGTGACCCTGTAACCTGCGTGCAGCTGCACCGGGGGGAGATGCCACTTCCCACCCGCGCAGGCCTCGCTCTAGCGCACACAGGGCTGCCGCCACGCCTGCGTGCAGATTCCAGACTCAGGCTGCGAGTGAGCTGCACTCTATTTTTTTTTTTTTTTTTTGAGACTAGGTCTTCCTATTTTTGCCGGTGGAACCGCAGGCTCTCGTTGCCCGGGGTACCACGGACTCAAGCAATCCCCAGCCTCAGCTTCCCAGGTAGCTGGGATTACAGGCACGCACCACCACGCCCAGCTATTTTTTTGGAACTAGGTCTCGCTATGGGCCCAGGTGGGACTCAAACCGCGATCCCTAGCCCCGGCCGCTTCATAGGCTGAAGTGCGCTCTCACTATTGAGGGTTGAGTGGCGGGTGCCTGGGCCCCTGGCCTGGGAAGACGAGGTCAGGCTAAGCGGTGTTGGGTTGGTGAGAGCTTCCGTCTCTCATTGCTGGTTTCCTCCAACTCAACAAGTGTTGTCTTTAACACCCTTAGCTTACGGTCGTCACCTGTTCCCCATCTTTCCACTTCCCTCCGAGAAAGCACGCAGCCTCTGGGAGGGTGACAGGCTAGAAAACAGAGGCGTCATGCTACACAGACCACAGCCCCTCACCTCCAAGCTCGCTAGGCGCTCACTGTGGAGAGCACGGCGGCCTGGCAGGCCTGACGTGGTCCCAACTGGGGAACTGCCCCTGGCTTGCGGGAAGGGGCCCTCGTGACTCAGCATTGTTCCTTCATCCCAACCGCCGTGCAGACGAGGAAAGCGAGGCTCAGGAAGTGCCCATGAAATGCTTCAGTAACGGGCGGGGCAGGGCGAGAGGCCCTCATGGAGCCTGCCCGTCTTACCCGGCCGGGTCATCTTCACCTCGGTGCTGCGGCTGATGGCCTGGCTCCCGCGGAAGGCGCTGCATGTGTAGGAGCCCTCGTCCCTGGCCCGCAGGTTGTGGATCAGCAGCGTGCCGTCGGGGGACTGGTAGACACGGTGGCCATCGGCCTGGACCGGCAGCCCGTTCCTGGAGGGGAGAGATGCGGCCACACCAGGACCTGAGACAGGAAGGCGGTGACAGACCATTCCAGAGCCGACTACTCCCTCCCTCTGTGGGCAGATGACCCTCACCTCAGGGAAGACACGGGACAGGGCACCAAAAAGAACAAAGCACCTCAAATGAGGTGACCTCGCACCAGCTGAACTCTGATCTGGTTAAATGTACCGCTCGCCCACAAAGGAACCCCATTATTAACAGGAAGGTACCAGGCTGCTTTTTTTTTTTTTTTTTTTTTTTTTTTGAGACTAGGTCTTGCTATTTTTGCCTGGGGAATTGCAAGCTCACATTACCCGGGGTACCACGGACCCAAGCGATCCCCAGCTTCAGCTTCCCAGGTAGCTGGGATTACAGGCATGCGCCACCATGCCCAGATATATTTTTGGGACTAGGTCTCACTATGTTGCCCGGACGGGTCTTGAACCCACAGACTCAGGCGATTCCCAGCCCCAGCTACACTCCATAGGCTTGCGCTTAAAGGCACATGCCACCGTGTCCAGCTTGGTACCAGGCTTTTTACTGAATGCAGGACACATGCATTCCCTGCCTTCATGGCTGCAGCTGTTCGGACAGTCCTCCCCAAGGGAGCCAGTTAGCTGACACCTGACCCGGGACTGAGGTAAGGAGGAAGCTGCAGGAGTGTGAAGGCAGAGCAAGGCTCAGGTGTGGGACTGGGGGGCTGCGGGCCGGGGCCGCCAGGAAGAGCCTTACCTGGACCACCTGACGTTCACACTGTCTCCCACCACCGTGCACAGCAGCCTGGCTGTGTCACCCTCCGGCACCGTCACGGTGGAGGGCAGCCCTGTGATGGTCAGCGCCCCTGGGTCTGAGGAGATGGCCCTATCAGTCACAGCCCCTGTCCCACCCTACCTGTGCCGTCTGGCCTCAGAGACCTCGCTCGCCCGTCCCTCCAGAGGGCACCTTACCGCGAACTCGGAGCTGCACCCACCGCTGCTCTCGGTCCCGCCCGTTGAAGGCGACACAGGCATAGAAGCCGCCGTCCTCCGCAGCCACGTGGCCGATGACCAGAGAGCCGTCGGACTGCAGCTGGTACCTGGGGACAAGCAGAGTCTGCCACCCTGTCCTGAGGCGGCCCCGGGTCAGGTCTTCCTTCCCCTGCCCAGGGGCTGTTGGGTGGCCGCTCTCCTGACAAGTTTTCCAATACAAATTCTGGTTTGGGTTCCAGCGGTTCGTCTAGCAAGGTCGAATCCGGGCTCTGCCCATTGGGAGCCGAGCCATGGAAGCTGGAGCATGTAAAATGGGGCTAAACGGCCCCTCCCTCGGCACGGCTCTTGTGCAGACTGTGCTGGAGCATGCACCTCGCTCGGGTGGGCTCCAGGACCGGCCCCTCTGCTCACACCCTTTGCTTCCGTCACTCACCACACTCGGGGAAGGTCCAGAGCCCAAGATGCCCTGCACCCAGCAGCAGCTCCGTCTTCCCAGAGTGCTCCGCAGCCCTCACCTGACTGGGGGGGGACGGGAGGGAAGGCGCGGAACCCACCTGGGAGAGGACAGCACCTGCCCGTCTCTCTGCCATTCGATGGTTGGGGGCGGGAAGCCCTCTGCACGGCAGGTCAGCCGAACCCGCTGGCCTGGACGGGCATCCACCACCCCAGGCTGGTTCTGGTCCAGACGCAGCCTGCAGAACCCCACAGGCGAGAGGTTCTTGCCGCAGCCCCCCCCCCACTCCCATCTGTGCTCTCTTCCAACCAGATTCAGCTTCCTAAAACCGCCCTACTGTGCCTGTTAGGATGCCAGTAACTGTCCAGGGCCAGGGCAAAGCCACGTCCAACCTCTGCTCCCCCAGAACCTCAGAACTGTCTACCAGTAGGCCCATGCCCTCAGCCTGCTGCTCCCCTGTCTAGGCCCGAGTCCCCGCACCCCGCCCAGCTGCTTGGAGACATTCTCAAAAGGTCACGCTCACATGGCAGCACCCTGAGGGGCGAGCAGGAACCCATCCCCCTTCCTCCCTCCCTCCCTGAGACCCCCATGTGCCCTGGTCCTCAGTGCGGGAGGCTGAGGGCGGGCTGGCAGGGCCACACTGTTACCTGGTCGTGGGCCTTGGGTGTGAGGAGGAGCCGGCCCCCAGGCCCCGAGCATCCCCTGTGAAGCCAGAGCCCCTGTGGCCTTGAGCTGGGTCCCTGGCCTGAGAGAAGTGCCGAGGCTCGGCCTCGGACAACACGGCCCAGTCAGCCCCTGTGTTAAAGCCGGGAGCAGCAAAGGATGAGCACGGGAGAGGGTGGGCTGAGGCCAGCAGGGGGCAGGTGGAAAGAGAAGGGCTCTGAGGTACAGGTCATGTCCCCCAACCCATCTGGAACCCATGATCCTCTCAAGGAAGTGCCCCAGGCCTTCCAAGATGGGGTGCCCTGGCCTAGGCCCTCCCAGCCAGCCAGCCCTCCCCACCCTCGGGTCCCTGGGGCCTGGGAACAGACCTGTGACCTGAAGCTGGATCTTCTGAGAGTCATGGCCTGGCCCAGTGCTGCCACAGCTGTATGTGCCCGCATCCTCTGCCCGCAGAGGGCTGATGACCAGGGAGCCATCAGGCTGCTGCCTGTGCCTGAATTGGGGGGTGGGCGTGGGGGGAGGTGAGTCCTAGGCTTCTGAGCCCGCTGCCCCTGGTCCGACCCACCCACCCTCCCATCCAGAAGCTCGGAGGGGCCACGCCAACACACCTGTCAGAGGAGACGGGCCGCCCATCCTGGAGCCACGCAGCACGCGAGTCCCGGCTGCTGTCTTCTGGGCAGGAGAGCTGCACCAACTGCCCCAGGGCCGCCTGCACCAGGGTGGGCCCCGAGCCTGCCAAGCTAATCCTGGAACATGGGAGGTGACACCCTCCTGGCAGGGTGCCAGGACCAGGGACCACCCTCGCCGCAGTGCCCCTCCGGGCAGCTGGGTGCCTGTGCTGTTGCCAGGGGCCCATTAAGCAGCCACGCTCCAGAAACCGTGGA
Source organism: Uropsilus gracilis (assembly GCA_004024945.1). NCBI lineage: Eukaryota > Metazoa > Chordata > Mammalia > Eulipotyphla > Talpidae > Uropsilus > Uropsilus gracilis. The sequence continues at coordinate 6,397 of PVHY01006822.1, read as the reverse complement.
CCTGGGGATCCTGCATTCCCCCCCCCCCACAGCCTGTTCCTACACCAGCAGCAGGAAGGTGCGGAGCCTGGGGCTGGAGAGGGGCAGCCACCAGGTTCCAGGGAGCTTTAGAAGAGGCCCGAGACTCTCAAGCACAGTGGACAAACAGAGCTCACGCCCATCGGCATCACCATCCCAGGGTGAAGCTGCATGGACCCGGGGGTGGGGGGCAGGCTCCGGCACCTGGTGACAGTCCCCATCCCAGGCCCGGGTCCCCATCCCTGGGCCTCACCTGTAGGAGGAGCTGTGGGAAGGCGGCGCCCGCTGCCCAGGCTGCCCAGCATCTCCGCCGAGTCTGGAGGCACCGAGTTCCTGGCTCCTGAACCCAGGGCGGTGGGCTTCCCCTGCTCCAGGCTCTTGGTCTCGCCACCAGACACCCCCAGGGGACAAGGGCTTCCTCTGGGCTGTGACCCCGGTTGCCGGCCTTCCGGCCACCTCCTGACTGCTGCCATCACCATCTCCAGGGCTATGCTGGCCAGACGCCCCCGGTGCGGCTTGGAGGGGCCCGTGCCGGGGCGCCCGGCAGCTGCTCATGCACTCCTCCTCGGAGGCAAAGTTGTTGGCGTTGCCCTGGCAGCCGCCGTACCAGAAACGGTTACACTGACCCACGGAGGGGATGAAGTACCAGCGGGCAGCCCAGTCCGAGCAGGAGCCGTGGGCGCTGGGCAGCAGGCACCCCACCGGGTATGCTGAGGGAGCAAGGAGGACACGTCACCCGCGCCCAGCGGAAACGCGGCAAGTGCTGCACCCGCCCTCCCTCGGCTCAGAGACTTGGGAGCAAGGCCCTGCCCGGTAGGTGGAACACCCCTGAGCTGGCCCTGGGGGCGCAGGACATGTCTCCAGAATCGCAGTTGGAGCCGTGGCAACCTCCAGATGGCCTGTCCACCTCCATCTACGTAACGAGAGCCACGGAGGCCAGGGCCACGGAGGCCAGGGCCACGGAGGCCAGGGCCACGGAGGCCAGGGCCACGGAGGCCAGGGCCACGGGCCCCCTGGACCGCCTCCCCCCTGCACCTCCCCGCTCCTGTCTCAGCCCCTGAAGCACACACAGCAACCCGAGGGCTTGACCTTGACATGCCTGGTTCATGGTGAGAACCAAGCCCTGAGTTCCCCGGGGGCTTATCAAGATGCCCCCTCAGGGACCGGCCTTGACCCCAGGACCCCACACCGTCTCTGCAGCCAGTCCCGGGTGCAACATGCCTGCGGCAATGGCCATCCTCCCCGCTCAGATGTGGCCGCGGTTCGCCTGGCTCTTCCAGGAGCCCCGGCTCCCACAACCCGCCTGACTCCCATGACCTGAGGCCCTGGCCCCTCTACCCTTGCCTCCCACACTCCTACGCCTCAGGATACAGCTGGGGGAGGGCTGTCCATGCAGCACTGACCGTCCCACACCATTGCTGCTTCTGGAGGGGGCTGAGCCCCAAGGGCCGCCTTTCTCCATGGGGTGCTGCCCCTGCAGGCCCCCTTCCCTAACTCCACCGGCCCCCAGAGCCGCCAGCACAAACTGCTGAGTGTGAGCCCCGTCTGGCACTGCTCTCTGCCAGTCTAGTAGGTGCTTAGTAAACAGGAGAAATGAGCGACAGCCAACAGGACGGCCTTCAGTTGCGGGGAGTGATGGGGGACATAGGGGTCAGCATCCAGTCAACAGGAGGATGGGTCGCGCCTCACCGTAGCCAGGCTGGCCTGCACAGCCTTGCCCAAGAGGGCCAGCTGCAGGGGTCACACCGTCATAGCAACAGCCGAACTGGGAGCCCCGGCACTCCCTGGACTCATTCTCCTGGGCCTGCTGGGCCTGCTGGGCCTGCTGGGCCTGCTGGGCCTGCTGGGCCTGCTGGGCCTGGGGAAGAAGCCTGGGGTTAGAGGGCGTTGGCAGGTTGGAGCAGAATGTGGGAGGAATAGGGCTGCCTGGGGGAGGATGCCAGGAAGAGAGGACAGACCTCCGCCTGAAGGGACCCCCCTAACCCCAGCCCAGGCTGGCAGACTTCAAGGGCCGCCCTTCTGTGCCAGCGCCGCGAAGAGCCTGGGTCACACAGCAGCACTGAGCAGCAGGGGGCTGTCCCCCTCAGGTGAACCGGACCCTTACCGTGGCAGCCACGGCTCTGGGCCCTGGCCTCCTCCCAGCGTTGTGACTGCTGTGAGGCCTCGTGCAGCCGGCCTGCTGGGGCCCCTCAGCCACAGACACGCCGTCAGCGCAGCACCCGTACCTAGACAGACATGGCAGCTTGGCCCCCACCACGTTCCGCCATCTCCCACCTCCTGGGGACCATTAACCCCCCGCAACCCAGCCCCCGGCTCTGCCGCTCCTTGCAGAGAGGCCACGCCATTTTGCACACCCCCGTCGGTGCCCACACCCCGCCACTTAGCGCTTTCCTGTTGCCCTTCCTGGTGGCCACTAGCCGTACCCTCATGGCGGACAGACCGTCAACTCGCACATCCCCCCGAGCCCGCCCCGCAGCAGCTCCCGGGGAGGTTTCGCAAAACAGCGGCAGTGGGATTCGCACAGAAAAGCCCACCAGTAATTTCACCCCTGCTGGCTGATCCGTGCCCTCTGCGGTGCCAGGCACCGCGGGTTAGTTCATCCTCACAGGAGCTGCAGCCCGCGCAGGGCTGTCCCGCTCCCAGTTCTCAGGAGAGGAAGGCCGGGTCAGAGAGGCTACGCAACTTGCCCTAAGCACCCAGCAGCAGCTGGTAAGTGGCAGGGCTGGGAATCGCCCGGGTGGTTGGCCCCAAAACCTTGCTCCTCAGTACCCCAGCCCCTGCAGGAGTGGGTGCCTGCCTGCCTGGACGAGCGCAGGGTTGGCCAAGGGAAGGAGAGCCTCGAGAGTGTGCTGAGGGGGGCTGGGGAGCCCCTCTCTCTGAGGCTGGAGCGAGGCTGTTGACTGTTGAGAACTGAAGACAGTCGGAAGCCTTTCCCCAGCTTTTCCTCTGGGTTCCCCGCCCAATTTATTTTTATTTATTTTTATTTTTGGAGACTAGGTCTCGCTATGTTGCCCGGGGAACCGCAGGCTCCTGTTGCCCGGGGTACCACGGGCTCAAGTGATCCCCAGCCTCAGCTTCCCATGTAGCTGGGATTACAGGAGCACACCACCACGCCCAGCTATTTTTGGGGACTAGGTCTTGCTATGAGCCCCGCCGCGGGCTCGAACCACGATCCCTGGCCCCGGCTGCGGCTTCCCAGGCTGCCGCTTACAGACATGTGCCACCATGCCCGGCCTCCCCGCCCAGTTTAAAGGTAAGGGCTAGAATAGTACCCATACGCCTTCCCAGAGCCTCCAGCATCTAAACAGGCTGACTTCTGCAGAGAAGCAGGGATTTACCCCCACTCAGCACTCCAGGGAGTTCAGAGAGTGGGAGGTAGGACCCCAAGACTGCACAGCCAGCAGCTGGAGAGCACCACAAGGGACCTTCCCCAGCGCTGCAAGCCCCCCCCCACCTGCACATTCGCTCCCCCCAGAAGGGGCACCTACCTGCTCTGCTGACACGACACCCCAGGACAGCCCTGCCACTGTGGCCCCAAAGACGCAGTATGGCCATCCGGGCAGCACCCGTGGGGGCTGTGTCTGCAGTCAGGGGTCCTCAAGCCAGACCACAGGGACTGCCGGCCGGGGGACCGCTGCAGAGAGGGGGCCGGGCCCTGGGCTTGCAAATGGGAGCCCTGGTCTCCCCGGAAGTTACCCCAGGCTGAGGGTCGTTCTTGGGGTGCTTCCCTCAGGTCTCTGGAATCTGAAAAGAGATAGCAAAAGACACATGGGTGTGTCCGCCTGGTTCCCCCATCTCTAGCTGTGTCTGCATCGCGCTCCAGCCCCTCAACCTCAGCCTCCCTCGCCATGTGCCATCCACTCGACACAGAGATGAGCGAGCTCCAGGCTGCGGGCTTCCACCGAACGTCTCACCTGAGGCAGAGGCCTCCTGAGGGCCCGAAGGCATCCAGCTGTTCCCAGAGCTGCTGTGCACACTGGGGACGTCTGTGGGGAACAGGGGCAGATGGCATGGGTGCAGAGGGAAGGAGGAGTGGAACAGGTCCAAGCCGGAGCCACGCTGTGACACCTGTACCCACCCTACAGCTCCGCAGGGCCGGGGACCCAGGACAGCAGAGATGAAAATAAGCAGACCTGTGATTCTAAAACGGTCTCCCCATGCTTTAGTGAAAAGGTCTAACCACGGAGAAGATGCCGACGTTACATGTTCAGCTAAAAGAAAAGCCAGCCAGGCGTGGTGGCGTGCGCCTGTAATCCCAGCCTTGGGAGGCTGCGGCTAGGGATCGCTTGAGTCCACGGGTTCAACACTACCCTGGGCAAGACTACCCCTAGTCTCAAAAAATAGTGAGATGTAGTGGCACGCGCCTGTAATCCCAGCCTTGGGAGGCTGAGGCTAGGGATCACCTGGCCTCAGGACTACCCCTGGCAACACAGCAAGACCTAGTCTCTAAAAATAAATAAAGAAAAGCCAAGTATAAAAACAGCATCTGGCGTTGACCTTAACAACATTAAAGAAAAGAAAAGCTACACAATTAAAACTTGAATTGATGCAAAGCTAAACAATACAACTTAAAAATGTGGAAGGAACTCGAACAGACACTTCTCCAAAGACGATAAACCACCAGCACAGGCTGGGTGCTCCGGGCCACGGTCGCTAGGGACCGTCGTGCCCACAAGGTGGCAGCAGCCGGCGGGCCTTGAGGATACAAATGGTGCGGCCCCTGTGGGGAGCTTGTCTGTGCGTCCAAAATTTAAATGGCGAACTCCTGTGCCCAGCCACTCCATCCCAAGTCCGTCTCCAAGAGCAAGGGAAACACATCCTTGGAGAAACACGAGCGTGAGTTCACACAGCGCCGCTGATCACAGCGGAAGGCAGAGAGAAGCCCCATGTCCGGCAACAGCCAGGTAAACTGAGGCAGCTCAGGCACACAACGGAACACACCAGGGACAAAGGACATTGTCCCGGGAAAAAAGACAAGTGGGCCAAACATGGACCAATGACTTGCAGTGCCGAGTTCGAGTTACTGGACGAGGGAAGGGGGTACGGGGTAGAGGGAGATGGTACAATATGAAAGGGAGGCCCTTCCAGAGGGGAACACCACCGCACAAACGTGACCAGTACTGCATGGACAGTGAAAATTACAAAATAGTTTTATTTTAAAAAAAAAAAAAGGACAAAGAAATACATTCTTTCTGTAATTATAGAAACGGCGATAAAGGTTACTAATCTTACCAAATTCTCGTTCCATTTTCCCTTCCTGCTTGCCTGATGAATCTCATGGGTCTCTGGGGCGGGCTTAGGGCCACCTCCTCCAGGAAGGCTTCAAGACCCCAGGGTTAATGAGAGGCTCTGGGGAGCCAGGCTCCAGCAGCCAGAGTGCCCTCCTGCTCATGCACCGTGAAGTCCAAAGCCCAGGCTGAAGCACCCGAGAAGCCCCCAGCATCACTTCACGACCACTGCTAACACTTGGCTTACTGGGCGCTGCGTGTCCAGGCCTTGCCACAGCCCGCAAAGCCTGGTGAGACGATCAACCCACTACGCGGAGGAGAAAGCCAGGACCAGAGCAGAGAGGCACCGGCCCAGGGTGGGGACCTGAAGCCAGGGCAGCTGTTGACTCCAGGCCGCTGGTTCTCAGATGCCCTGTCACTGGGCCTGCCTTCTTAGACATGCCTCCCTGGACTCCAGCCACCCCATCGCAGGACCCCCATCACTAGCACCTCTCCAGTAGCAGAAGATCATGGCCCCGTCAGCCACCAGCTCAACCCCTTCCTCAGCATCACATTGCACACCAAGCAAGAGATGTGTCTCTGCCCCTCCTCCCATGGGCCTGCAGGCCTGGGGCCCCTCTCCCAGTGTAGATGGGGGTCAGCAGGAGGGAGAAGACAGAGGCTGAGAAGCCATGTGAGAGGACGACCGTCTTTCCTGGACCACCTCACTGCTCTGCATCCAGCCACTGAACACGTTGCCACCTGCCCACCACCTGCTAACTTCCGCAGCGGGGTAGGAAGCAGAGTAAGGCGGTCCGGAGGTCAGGGGCTCACAGCAGGCCCCACAAGCATGTGCAACCAGCACAGCGACCTGAGAGCAACGGCACTGATGTGGGCGACGGGGTGGGTTAGAGGCGCTGCTTCTGCTGGGGGCACGCAGAGCTGGGCTTATTGGGTGGCAAGGCCCACTGTGGCCGCAGACGCAGCAGAAGAACGTTCCAGGTGGGTGACCCCTGTGTGACCCACCCAGGTGGGTGACCCTTTGCAGAGCACTGCACAGGCTCAGGCCGGGAGCACTGGTCAGTGTGTGGCGGGTGGGGGTCGGGCCAGCTCCACACGCCCCTCCTGTCCTTACCTGGGGGCAGGTGGCAAGGCTGCATGTTGCAGGGCTC
>PVHY01006821.1:20732-71882 GCA_004024945.1 Uropsilus gracilis | reverse complement strand
CCTCTCTCCCTTCTTCCTTCCTTCCTTAGGTTTCGCTATGTTGCCTAGGGTTGTCTTGAACCCATGGACTCAAGTGATTCCCAGCCTTAGCCTCTCAGGTAGCTGAGCTTACAGGCACATGCCACCATGTACATTACAGGCACATCTCCCCCTTTCTTTTCAGCATCAAAAGCAATGTCAATTACATCTTAGGTTTAGTTGAAATACTGTAACATTTAAGTGGCATTCATATCCAGTAGTATTTGTGATTTGCTTTTCATTTTATTCTTGAACATACTTCCATTGATACCTGGTATATAACTCCCCTCCCCCCCCAAAAAAAAAACAAACCAAAGGGAGAAAAGTCAATTAAGTCTTGTATTTTCTGTTAACACTGGTTGTGACTATTTATTAGATGTTTTGTTTTCTATTGTACCTTTCCTTTGATTGGTTGAAGAGTGAAGACATCTGTTGGACAAATACTGAACTACAGTCAAAACCTGATAATTGCCCAGGGCTCGGGTATATGGCATTTTACAAGCTTAATAGGTGATTCTATTATACATCAAAATGTAACACCTAAATTTTTAATCTCAGCTCAGTTTATTGATAGAATTATATAAGGAGACTGTGGAATTTTTGGATCTGCAGTTCATATGCATACCAGCCTTATCTGTAGATCAAATAAATAATACAGATGCTCTTATTTTTTAGAATGGAAATGCTCCTGTTATGAATTAAACACAAATCTATAAGCCTTTATTTACATTCATGTTAGTTTTTGTCTTTATAACATTTCCATCAGCAGATCTTTTTAGTACAACTGCTATTATGCTAGAGTTTGCAGAACTGTTTTGAAGTTAAAAGTCTGATGTTTGAATAGGTACTAGGGTAGAAATTCTGAATCTAAACTAGCACATCTAAAGAATGTCTATCCCTACTAGTTATAAAGTCAGCAGTTGTAGAACTTACACAGAAAAGACTGGAGGGAAAAAAGAATTAAGAGCTATAACAAGAAAAGAATAGAAATAAAGAACAGGAAGAATTGAAATAGAAAAAAGGATCCCCAGTTTACTCTTTCATAGTGATTTAAAAAAATGAAAACAGTTGTGTGACTTACTTATTCAGGTTATTTCTTTGTGTCAATTTCCACTCACCACCAGTATAGGTTCACTACTAGAGATGATGAAAGGTGAAAGTGGGACACTCTGACAATGACTAAGATATAGAAAAAATAGTGAAGCTTTTTCTGTTTACCCTCTCCTTCCTTATCTCTCTGTCTCCTGTGTGTGTGAGTACAGTAGAGTCAGGCCTTGTGTGTGGAGGAAAAATGTCTGTGGAAATTTTTACCCCTATTGTGGAAGGTGTAAAGTCCCCAATTAGAAAGGAAATCAAATATCACATGGCAAGGAAATGTGGTAGATGTCCACTACAGGGCTAGATGAACAGATTTTTCAGGTTATGAATGGAAAGGTAGTAGTTGAATCTGTAGAACTGAGGAAGGGACTACCTTAGGTGGTTGGTTGCATGCTCAGGTTGTTAACTGAACAAGAGCTTCCTGCTGCTGGTGGAGCAGACGGGACATAAAACTCCACTCATACTTCATGGTGAGGTTGCATTTACCCTAGAGGAAATATATTTTTATCATTCATATTAAGTTACTTTGTTGGTTGTAGAATCTTTGATCTGTGAGTCTTGAATTGAAAAAAATCCCAAGATCAGGAACTTAAAAAAATGTCTGTGTATGTGTACAGGAAAGGCGAAAGGGCAGAGAGTAAGCCTTTAGAGTGAAGATAATTCTTTAAAAGAAGCTAGTAAAATTTTTGAAAATGTTGGAAATGTAAACTTGCCCAGTTACTATGGAAAGCAGTGTGGAGGACCCTCATATTACTGAAAATGGAACTGCCATTTGATCCAACAATTCCACTTCTGGGAATCTAACCGAAGGACACCAAAACACTCATTCAAAAGGATACCTGTACTCATTTGTTTATTGTAGCACTATTTACAATAGTCAAAATATGGAAACAACCCAAATGTCCCTAAACAGACAAATGGATCAGAAAGTTGTGGTATATGTACACAATGGAATATTGTTCTGAAATCAAAAAAGACAAATTTGATACATTTGTAATACTGTGGATGGACCTAGAAGGAATCATGTTAACAGAAATAAGCCAGAAAGATAAAGAGAAATACTGGATGATCTCACCATATGTGGGATATAGGGAAAATAAACAAACAAAAGGACAAAGAAAATTTAAAACTGTTAGCAGAATGAAAGCATAGTACAATGGAGCGGGTAGGGGGAGAGATAGGCACAAGCAATTAAGGTGATGGTTCACAGGTGATAAGGTGGGAGAACCTTTGGGTAGATAATGATGTAATATATATATATATATATATATATATATATATGTGCAATCAATTAGAATTTTTTTTGAAAGATTTTCTCAACTCTGCAGTTGAAAACATCAGCTTGGAAAGAATGTGGACTAACAAGAGCTATTAGGTTTTAACAACTATTAACAAAAGGTCCTTTATTTGATATTGTTGAGCCAATGTCCAGTAGAGAAATGAAGATGGAAGCTGACTCTAGTTTTTCATGTATTTATGCCTTCATCGAACAAAAGAAGGACAGATGTGAAGGAGAAATACTTTTTAATATTCCTTTTTAATGATCCATTGGCTGTCTCATAGTGTCTGAGGAATATGAATGTCTTTGCTTCAAAAGAGTTCACAGTCTGGTATGGTAGAGAAGAAAATTTCTTCAGATATGTTATGCTAAGTGATAAAGGAGGGCAATATAGCAGGTGGAAATAAATCAGTGCAAAAATAGAAGCGGATTAAAAGATAACCTTTTTAGTTAAGTCTTGAAATTTTGGTAGTTATTTGTTATTCATTAATTCTCTATCCATTAAGCACTTACCAGTGTACCAATAAATGTTCTAGACACTTTGGATTCATGAATATTACTGTTGTGGGACATACATCTTTTTAGAGGGAACAGAAAGTAAGCAGTACATAGAACAAATAACTTGTATATTAGGATATCTGCTATAGGAAGATAGAAAACATAATAATATAAAAGGGAAAGGGCTTTTCAGTTTTAAAATAAGATAGGCTACACTGAGAACATCATACTTTTTTTCCCCCAGTAGGAATTGAATTTTCTTTGGTATAACTTATAAGGGTGCAGCTCTGAGGCTCTCATGGGTGTGGGGCCATCATTTATCTGGGAGACCACGGTTCAGGATATATTTGACCCCCCTAGCCATCTAGGATGAGACACTTTGCAGCACCGGGTCTTCAAATCTATTCATATTGACTTAGTAAAGCCCCGAATTTTTTGTGGCCAGGGAACTTAAACTTGGTCCTGCAGAGTGCCTCAATCACATGGGCCTTGTTCTGAGGCTTGGTGTAAGACTCTTGTCCCTCTGCCCTGGGGTTTTCCAAAGACACCCGGCATAACTGCCTGAAATCCAAGATTAGGGACAGCATAAGGTAGGACAAGAACTTCCAGAGGAGAAGTCAGTCTCCAAGACCCCTTAGGGCAACCCAACAAGCATCCATCTGTGTACCCTATGGAGGAAGCTGCTGCTGGCAGCCATTTCACTCTGGGTTCCTTAGGGGCAAGAGAAGAATGGGTCTAGTTGACTACAGTATTTTTTTAATGAAAAATCTTAAACCTGCACAAAAATGATGAAAATAGTATAATGAATCTTCATGTACTTACTACTTACATATAGCAAGTACCAAAATTTCATCATACTTGGTTCATGTATCTATTTTTTCTACACTAAAGACTTCAAAGAAATTCTTGACATGACTTACTGTAAAATTGTTATGTTACATCCACCGACTTTTATAGACAACTCTAAAAAATTTTTTTGCGTAACTACAACCAATAAACTTAAGAATATAGAAAAACATTTGAGCCATGAGTTAAAGGAGATGAAAGTGCACTACATCAGCTGAGGAAAGAACGTTTAAACAACAGGAACATCTAGTACTAAGGCCATGAGTAACATACCTAGCTCATTGGAGGAGCAGGAGTCTAGGGTTGCTGGAGCATAGTGATTGTGGAAAGAAGGGTCAGAGATGAAGTCTTGAGGTCATTGAAAGAACTTAACTCTGCTTTGAGTCAATTGCAAAGCCTTGATAGGACTCCAGTAGAGAGGTACCAAGATGAAAGTTATTTTTCAAAGGGTCATTCTGGGTGCTCTGTTGAGAATAGATTGGGGGGAGGGATTAGGGGCCTAATTAAGAGTTTATTTTTGGATTAAAAGGTATTTTTTCTTTAATGGCTCACTCCAAGTGGTAGTAGTGGAGATGACAAAATGTGCTTGGGTTACAGATATGTTCTGAAGGTGGAGTTAACTAGATTTCCTGACTGGTAGTGGCTTGAATGAGAATGGAAGGCATTAAGTTGAATCAGATGTTTCACCTGAGTAACTGGAACGATAGAGCAGGTTTGGGGGTACCAGGAAGAATGTAGCTTGGGTATTTAGGGTTTGATGTTAAACATACATGTGGATACCCAAGCTGGTATTTAAGGGTGTTTAGGGAGAGAGATTGCAGTAGGGGTGATGTGTTTTTATTGGTTTCTTCTGTAGTGTTAGCTACATGGAGAATGTGGATGTTCAGAAATTACTGATGTTTAAACTGTTGACTTTATAATTTACTGTTTTTGTCAGCTCCTTAGCCACTCTTTCAGAAAAGATAACTATGATGTATGCAGTTATCTATTTGTATTTTCTTTTTCTCTCAAACTATTCTTGATCAGGCAAGAATGAATAAATTAGGTGAAGGATATAATCAAGGAATCAGACATTTCTTTCATCATGGTTAAGCACTGTTTAGATGGAAAGTATTCATCTGTATATTATCTAGGGTCTCTAGAGATTGTCCCAGATTACTTAAAAAGCACCAACTGATCAGAGAATTTGACAGAAAAATAGTCTAAGGTGATCTCCTAGTTTCACAGTGATCCTGGAAGATCCTAATTGTGATATTACTATTGTATCCTCCTTCCATCTGTACCTTGAACTCAAAACCAATTTAGATTCAGAAAAAAAGCTTGTATTTTTCTGACATTTCCTAAACATAAACTGCTCAGGAAACTTGTTCAGCAGCCTTATCTTTTTCTTTATATTTGTTCACTCCACTGGAGAGAGAAAGAATTTCATGATATGTGGTGCTGTGGTGGTTAATCTGGGAGTGGGTACTGTGGAAAGGATGTTGTCAACACAGAAGCTTTCAGTGGCTCTATGTAGTACAGACTGATGGTGATGACTTTTATTTCTTCTTTAAAAGAGAGTACTTTTGTAATCCCCTTTTGGATCTTGTGGGGTTCTGATTATATATCTTGGAGTCATGTGGACATTACAACTTGGGCTTGTGCTGTGGCTTCAGCTGTTGTGTTAGCTGGCATTTGTGTGACTAATTTTAAATAGTGTGTGTATAGAGATGAAAATCCTCCTGTGCTTGCATGGTTGACTGAACCTGAGTGCAGAGTATGAGTACCCTGATCCATAGGGGAAGGTGGACAGAAAGGGATCAGCATGTTTTACAAGGCTGGAGTAATCATCTTTTGTACACAATCACTCCTCTCCTCCCCCTTAACAAAAAAGGTGAAAGGAGGACACTTACTTTCTGTTTTGTTTTGATTTTCTTATGTAGGAGATGCATCGGAGATTTGAGAATGCCTCTGATTCTGCCAAAACAAAAGCTCTGCAAACTGTTATTGAAATGAAGGTAAGCGAGAATCTAGTAAAGAAACTTCTGAGTCACTGTGCACATTCCAGTGACCACACACATTCAAGTGTGAGATTAGAAAATGGTATGGGTAGTATTTCACTAATTTTGTAGACTGAGAGGAAATAGTAATACTTAGTGAAAACAGCACTTTACAGGAATTTAAATTTCCATCTTCTTGTACTTATAATCCATAACTCAAATTGCACCAAGAAAAGGTCCAGAAATTCTTTAAAACATTTATTTTCAAACCTTTTGATCTTAGGATCCCCTTTTTTTCTCTTAACTTACACTCATTTCTTTCATATTTGAGAAACTGTCTGCCAAAAATAAGTCTGAGTAACCATAGTTTACTGTTGATTTTTCTTTTAAGTAAAAATAGTGTCCTCTGAAAAGAGTACCTAATATTTTTGCAACTCACAGAAGCACACAAGTGCTCCAAAGAGTGGCCATCATAGTCCAACATGAGCCTTGCTCCTTCCCCTTTTTTCACACAGAATATTAAAAAGAGGTATATTCAAGGGTAGGGATTTACTGAAAGTAATTTTTGCTCTTTCACCAAGGATATTTTTAAGTGAAACTGTCTTATAATTATTTTTCTTCGAGTGCTTGAAACTGAAGAATACATTGCTTACTAGTACAATTTGGTGCGTCTCTTCCCTAAGGTTCTAGCAGTTTTGCTACTAACTGCTCATATACCTTTACTGTATGTTATAGATGCTAAAACAGCACACATTTTGATACAGTGGAAAGGCAAGTAAAGTCATTGCATTATTATCAGAATAGTTCTTACCACCCACAATTCTTGAAAGGGTCTAGGGTGGAAGGACTTCGAGAATTCCATAGATCATACTTCGAACACTTAAACGTTTTAACAAATAGTTAAAAATTGGGGGGTTGAATGTTATGTTGATTAAAAGCTTGTCTTCTGAGTTAAATTCTCTGGATTTAAAATATGGCTTTGCAATATATATATATGCAATCATTTAAAAAAAAATTTAAAAATAATAAAATTAAATGAATTAAAGAATCCTAGCTTTGGCTATTTATATGACATAAAGCAGATTATTAGCTTTGGCTATTTATATGACATAAAGCAGATTATTTAGCTTCTTCATGCCTCAATTTTTTAACTGATGATTGATGAAAGCAGTACTATCTATCTCATGGATTGTTTGGAAGTTTGAATTTATTAAAACACATAAAACACTTCACTAGGATCTGGTATATAGTAAGTATAACTGCTGCTGCAATTATTGTTTTTATTAGTAACATTTTTTTTCTCACAGAGGTTAACAGATTCTTTACAGCTAAGGGATCTCATTTTTCTCTCTACTTCTGACTTCTTTGTCCCTAAAAAGTTTCACACTATGCTTTGCAATGTGGATCTTCATTTATTATTTACTGCTACAACAAGAATATTGAGTTACTGGTATATGCAAAGAGTTTTATGTAAATAGATGCTTCTCAAGTGTAGTAATGAGGACTGTTCTCTTAAGTTGGATGATTTCACCTCTAAACTTTGTTTTCAGTGAGGGCGAATTTCCCAAATAGATTCCAAGCTAGTGGATTTTGGGTTTTTTGTGGTCATACAACTAGTCGTCTTAAGCATAATATTGTAAAGAACCTTTAGAAGGTTTAATTGGTAGTTCACATTTCCCACAAGTGTGTTTGTGCATGTTATTTCCTTGTCCTTGTTGAAGCCTAAGAGTAAAACATAGGCATGTACCTATGTCTATGTTCATAGTATTTTTTTCGTTTTTGACAGAATGGGAAAGTAAGCTAATATTAATTGGCAGTGAATCTATTTTAAGTTGTGTTAGCTTTCAGTCATTCTGCTAAGAAATAATACTAAGATTCTGCTAGCCCAGTGGAGTCTGGTGGCATGAGCTTGATAAAATCATGAAGATTCAGACTGGTATTTTGGGGAAAATAGGAAGGAAGATGATTGATAGACCATAAATTTACTTAGTTATCACACATTGTAGGAGTAAGAAACTTCAATGGAAATAACTGTTTTCAAATAAACCTGCTCTGAGTGCTGGTTGAGTTGGTGATATAACTACTTGAGCATATCACATGTTAATATTCTGGCCCAATTGCAGAGAGTAGCTTGAAAGGTTCATTTTCTGGGATGTCAGTGCCTGCTTTCTCATTTTTCAGAGCTGCAGTTACGGATCCCTTTATAGGAAGGAGAGTTGATGGTACATGATTTGGTAGTGAGTATGTAAATTTGGGCAACAACTGCATCTCTGTTTTGGGTTTAGAGGAAAAGATTCTTGGCAATGACTTTGTAGGAACTTTTGGAATTTTTCTGTAATTAATGACACGAAAGCCATATGGGGATGATAGCCTAAACAGTATAATAAGCAAAACCAGGAACTTGAATCTAGGAAACTAGTCTATTAGGAGGTTATATTTGTGGTGGTGATTTACAAAGATTTTTAAAATTTGTGAAATATTTCAAAGGTATGGAACGTTATAGAGACTAAAATGACTAATATACTAAATTATAACTACTAAAACAATTATTCAGCCCTTTGGTTTTTATACTGGGACGCTATAAAATACTGTAATTGAAATTCGTACACATTGTTGTATAAATCTTCGAAACCCTCTTACTTACTCTTTTTTCCCCTCCATTGGGGCAAAAATAAAACTTACATGTCACCAGGTAAAATGATAAATATTATAGGTAGAAAAGGATTTATTTTTAATATTAAAATGTTTTCTAGAAATTTGTTGACCATAAAGTGCAGAGAAACTTTAACCAGTTGACTTTTTCTTCTTTAGATTCTCTCCACTTTAATTGAAAGGGCCTAGACTGGAGGAGGGAATAGAGGAAAAATCTCACTGAAGAAATGAGGCTTCCTCCTTTCACCTAAATAAATGACTTTGAAGGTTTTATTTTAAAACAATACATGAATTTCTAGGAAGCATTTTTTCCTCCATAATTATCTTTAATCAATTTAATATCTAAATGTTAGAGAACTGAGTTGATTATTCAAAATATTGTGAATATTTGTATGTCTAAATCTTCTATTGTTCCTAGGATTCTAAAATTTCTTCTATGGAACGTGGGCTCCGAGACTTGGAAGAGGAAATTCAAATGCTGAAATCTAATGGAGCTTTGAGCACTGAAGAACGAGAGGAAGAAATGAAGCAAATGGAGGTCTATCGGAGTCATTCTAAGTTTATGAAAAATAAGGTAACGGTCTGTGATACTTTAATTCTTAGAGAGGGGGTTGAAAAGTTGGTGTATATTTCTACTTGCTTATTGATGATGAAGAATGTCATTCTTTTATCAGACTTCAGAGAAAAACATTTCTAGCATAATTCTTTCAGATGGAACTTTCCCAGAATTAAAACTGGAATTACTGATGTCTTGTAGTTATTTCAGTTTTGTACTTAAAAGGAAATAACCCATATGAGGCTAATATGTATTGTCACAGTTTCACATTTTGTATCTACCAGTACTTCTAAGGTCATTTAGTAGAATTCTACCCAGATGAGTTTTTCTCTGTAAATGAGATAATCAAATTCCCTACCTTTTGTCAAGTATTTTAAAAGTTGAAATCCTGAGAGACTGAATCCAGTCCCAGATGGAGTCTTTTTTCCATTTTTTCCATTTTTCCATCAAGTTTCCTTGAACTGGCTTACGTGAATTATGTTTTTCCTTCAAATGCAATTCCGTAAGGGAAAACCTTTATTCCATCTTGGATCAGATTTACTGTTTCCTCACATGTACTTTAGGTATATGAACAGTAAGACAGGTCCCACTGAGACATGTCAGTTTGTATTAAAAGCTAAGTCACAACATCCCTTTCTAAGATCCAAGTTATTTGGTTTAATTCTCTTTTTAGGCACATTGGAGGCTTTGATTTATTACCATCACCAACTGCCAGGTTTCTTATGGGTTAATTAAAAAAAATTAAATGCTCCTGCTACATTCCAATTGTTTTAGTCCCAGTTTCTCAGAACTGGAAGCCATAAAGGAGTGATGTAAATCATAACTCCCTCTGATTTCTGGCTTCTTGCCCATGTGGTGCCCATGCCTGGAATATGTCTGTAGAATGGCTTTTCAATTATCAATGACTACTGTCAATTTTGTGTCAATTTTAGAACTTAAAAATTCAGATATCAAATTAATTTGTTTTAGTTTGGATTTTTTTACCTTAATTTGAGAACAAAATATTCTACAAAGTAATCTCTGCTTCCCACTTGCTGATTAATACATTTCAGTTCATTTAGGAAAGCCTGTGAAATAGGAAAATCGTGTAGGGTTCATTGAAGAGGGAATTTGATGACTTATATGTAAATTATTGTTATTTCCAGTTACTGCTCTGACTTAAAAGCAGATAAGCAAGACCTAAATTGACACTAAGTGAAAAAGAATAACAATGTCGTGACAGGTAGAGCAACTGAAGGAGGAACTAAGTTCGAAAGAGGCTCAAGGGGAGGAGCTGAAAAAGAGAGCGGCTGGTCTCCAGGCTGAGGTCTCTGCCGTAAGATCTACTCTTTGCACGCAGTGATCCCACAGTGGGACCCTGCTAGTTCTTGCTTCTGGGTGGCTTACACTTTCGTTCTCTGTGGTTGGCAGCTTTGTCCAATGCTAGCACTAACCAGCCTGCTCTGCTCTTTAACTGACTACTATTACTCGTGTGCAGTGAGCCCTCACTTGTCACGGAAACCTTTATCTGGTCTCTGCTGTTGCATTTGTTAACGTATGGATGATCCTTCAAAACTTGGTTTTTCCTCAGTTCCTTTCCTGTTACAAGACACTTGTTGATTTCTGTGGATGGTGATATCTTTTTCTTTTTAGGTTTAGGATTATAGGATATTATTAGTCTAGGTCCATCACATAGTGTTTATTTAAATTTGGAATTCTTGAGTGAAATACTTCACTTTCATATGTAGACCTTTACGTCCCTTTTTGTTATTTTGCAGCATGTTACTTTGTTTAGAACAGTTGTTTAAGAAGTGCTTAACTCATTTAGAGTTATCTAGTAAACTAGAGTTATTATGGAACTTTAAAGTCTAAATCTAGTTCAATCTTCTGTCTAAAGTACTTAAAATTCTATTTCAAAGCATAAAATGGTCCATCACCTGCACACTTAAGATAAACATTTCATAACTTGTTCAGGTAGATATGTCATTAACTCAGGTGTTGTAGATAACAGGTAACAAAGTCATGCTTAGGAAATACAGCTAGTCAAGGCAGCACTTCATTTTTATGTCAGCGTTCTGGTTCCAAAATGTGCATAGGTAAGCTTTTCACTCTCTTGCCTTACGCTAGACCTGTGCACCCATATGTCACACAAATGCCATAAAAATGTTTCTTAATTGTGGGATAAAACTGGAATGCAGCTTTAAAAAGCCAAACTTGTGCTAATTTCATAATCTTTACTATCTATAGATTTGCTAGAATATAGTATATGTGGTATAGATGGAAGAGTGAAATTTTTTTTTGAGAGGGTCTTATTTCGTTTATGGTAACTGCATTATTGTTTAGAGACTAAGCTGATCTGTAATTTCTTTTTCATAGCTATTATCATATCTTTGATGTGTTAAGTATCAGCACATGTGGATGGCATAAATTATTTAATTTCCTGACAATACAGTAAGCATTAGTTTACTTTTTCCATATTACTTGATTTGGAGATCAAAACTTAGGTTATCACTTAAAGTCATACTTATCCTCAGGTGTGGTTAGCTGTGTGCTTCTACTTTTAGGGAGATTTACTTCTGAACTCTATTGAGAATATAGTCTTTCCTTTCTCAGTTGTTATGATTAATATTAAATTATTTGAAAATTATTTAATAGTATAGAAGACAGGGAAATGGATACTTTGTTTTTTATCATGTAATTAAGATACCTAAGAAATTGAATGATCTTTAAGATATATAGTTCTTTAGCTGAGGAAGTGATAACACTGAGCATTGTTCTGATACTTATTCATACAAGTGTGTTTTTAGTGCAATCTGTATGTTAGGGATGAAATGCTACTAATGTGTATTTTTATTGGTAAAATGAGCTCCTGAAAGATGCTGCACCATGACAGTATGTGGTAACTCCTGGTACATATCTGTATTACAGGCTGAAAATAGCAGCCATGGGAAATTGTTCTTAAAAACATTGTCCCTTATAACTAAGATTATAATCAAAATACTTTTGATAGATTTTATTTAAAATATAGTAAAAAGTACTTTTCCTTTAATCAGTGCTACTAAAAATAACAACTTCTTGTCAAGTTTGTTCTCCCAGTAATTAATCTTTTAGTGCAGTTAGCCAGTAGACATAATGTAAAAACAGCTCTGATTTTTTTTTAACATGACTTACATTTAGAATAAAAGACTAGTAAGTTCTAAGAAACAATAAAAATGTTAAGGAAGTGTTTGAAGTAAATATTCTAAATTAAGATGATAAATCAATGGACGAATACATGATACCTGATGATTTTTGGATTCCTCTTTTCGAATAGTTCGAATTCAAAATATACATGTCCATTCTTAATAGAACTTATTTAGGTCATTTACTGGTTGACATAACTGTGGATATAATAGGGCATAACTTTGTGGATAGAATTTTTTTAAGTGAAAACCCATAACTTATTAAAATTGTGAGTTTTACAAAGTGCATGTTTATAGTATAATGCTGAAAGTGACTTTCTAAGTTTTTTGAGAGATTTTTGTTTAAGAATTAAAAAGAGCTTAGTGAAAACAATAAAAAATATTGCTGCTGCAGCTTTTGAATTTAACTTTCAATAGCAATATTGGGAGCTTTCTTTTTTTCCTTCCTTATTACATCTACACTAATCCTGCTTTACATTGTGAAGAGGGCTGACTTGATCAAATAAAAAGTGTTTTATAAGCAAAGTGGTATTCAGATGCTTTCAGTTATCTCATGGACATATAATAGAATTGGGATTTTTCTTTATTCTTTTTCTTAGGGACTTCAGAGAACGTTTAAGAGACATAGTAAATGAAAACTGGAAATTCCCCTGTATGTTGAATAAGGTTTTTTGTTGTTGTTGTTGTTGTTGTTGTTTGTTTTAGTGAGGAGGATATTAATCAAGATTAGGTTATCTTAAAAAGATGAAGTATGTCCTGTTATAAAATTAAGGCTGCATTTAATTTCCTGTCTAGTGACTCAGATCTGCCAAAGATCCAAAAAGAGGTTGTTTTTTCATGTCTTCTTTCCTTACAGTTTTTGTATTTTCTTCTCTAGATTGGTCAGGTAAAGCAGGAGCTGTCAAGAAAGGACACAGAACTACTAGCCCTACAGACAAAGCTAGAAACGCTCACAAACCAGTTCTCAGATAGTAAGCAACACATTGAAGTGCTGAAGGAGTCCTTGACTGCTAAGGAACAAAGAGCTGCCATCCTGCAGACTGAGGTAAAAGAATTCTGGGATTTGTAGGGAGTTGGTTCCTTGGCACCTTTTCTTTGTATGCCTGTGATATTTTTGTTATGTTTAGATTTGGTAGATATGATTAGTGCATTGTGTTCACTTTCTGTACTAAAATATAACACTCTTGTTTCAGTTGTTCTTAGATCTAACAAAATAAAACTGGTGCAGTTTATATATGCTTCTAGTACTTTGCACTCTATACTTTCAACTAATACAGTGGGATAAAAAGTTGTAAAAAAAGTCTAAATGAAGTTTTTATATTAAGTGTTCTTAGTTTTTGATATTATGAATAACTTTAAGTAGACAAACTGAAATCTGGAAATATTCCCCAGAGATCTCATTTTAAACTACAGATTATTAGATAGTATATCTTCGTATTCTGTTTGAAAATAAAGTTACTATTTTTAGAAATTCTAGTAGTTTTATCACTTCTGATTTCAGGTAGGACTACATGCTAAATAGTCTTAGATAAAATCTAGGTAGATCAGTATGAATCTTACTTGCAGTCATAAAATTGGTGAGGTTATTTGGATTTATCTTTTTCAGTTTATTGTCAATTTTTAAAAAAAATTTTGTTATATAATTTTCACACAGTATTGTTTACGTTTGTATGGTTGTTGTTCCCTTTAGGTATGGCCCTCCCTTCTTTATTCTGCCCCTACCCCCTTACCCTACTACTCTTTTTCCCCTTCCCCCTTCCAGTTACAGTAACTCCTTGCACTCCTAAGTCTTTGGTACATGTTTGGCCCATTGGTGTTTTTTCTGGAGCAATGTCCTTTTATCTTGGGTGTGGACTTGCACTCCTGGACAGCAACAGACGAGGCTCAGATCTCCAGGAGTAACTGAGGCAGATAGTCAGGCCAAGCACGTCAGGAACCTGTTGTAGGGCAAATGCATGGTGTGGTTCTCCAGGATCTTTTATGGTACCTGTCATTTGGTGCTGCTTGTGTGCAGGATAGTTCTGATATTTTGGTTTGGGAACCCAGATCCCAGCCAGTGGCAGTGGAGGCATTCCCAGCTGGGCATGGCCTTCCCCAGGTGGTTGGTCCAGCTCCTCTCCTCTGTTGTGTTAGCATTTCTGGCCATGGGATCATAGCCACATCGCTGTGGCTTTCTTACCCAATTGATTGGTCAAGGAGGGAGCCTCACATTGCACAAAACTTGGGCCAGTGGTTTGGTTCTCCAGCCCCAGAGGTGATGCAGGTAGAAATCTGTGATAGGTCACCACAATTGCTGGTTTCATGTTCCTATCTCAGTGGTTCCTAATATGCTGTTTAGCCTACCCAGGTGATGAATATATCCAGGCTTTTATTACTTCTTTTCCTCTCCACAATATCTGCAGCTATCGTAGAGATTTGTTTTTTCATTCCTAGTGCAGGTCTGATTGAGGTTGGAGTAAACAGAGGGAGACCCCCTACCCCCAGAGGTGCCCAACCCCCACCCCCTGCCCATGCAGAGGCAGAGGCGGCTGGCGCCCCAAGCCTGAGACACTGGACCCAGTGACCCCTGTGGCATGGGACTCACCCTACCCCTAGGCCTCTGGCGGAAGTCTGCTGGAGGTCTGCTCCAGGACCTGGAGCCGTCTGAAAGGGTGTTAATATTTTTTAAAGATCTCAGTGAAATTGGGGAGTTTAGGTAGGAGTAGATAAGTAGTTACACTTTCCAGAATAAAAGGAAAGTGTGCAATATGAATTCGGTCTTAGATAATTTAAAGGGGTGATCTGATGGACAAAAGAAACAGGGAGTAAAGACAATGCTTGAAAACATCATAGATCCCAAAGATAAGAGTATTCAAGTGAGGAGGAATGGGGAAATGACCAGATCTAGTATGTAATATTTTAGTTTATTTTGGTAAAGAAACTTTATTTAAAATGAGATGTGTTTGCAAGTTAGATGTATTTTTTTCCACACAGCTTTCACTTTTTGTTTTTTAATTGTTTCTTTTTATTATGCGCTCACCTCCATTCAGTCTCACAAAGCCTGATAAATGCTGAATTTGAACTTTAGTGCTGACATTTACCACTAGGTACTAAGTATGTAATTCTTGGCATGTTATTTTTAATCATACCTTGCTTTCCACATCAGTAGGATAAAGATAATAGTGAGTGTCTATCTCCTTAGGTTGATGATAGGATTAAACTGGTTTATTTACATCTAGTGCCTGGCTCACAGGTTTTTGTGTGTTATTGTTATAATTCTTATAAATGTTATGAGACCATAGTTGGTCTTCCTTTCATTATTTAGAAGATTACTCTTTCATACATTTAATACGTTGAATTTAGAGGATTGCAAGTATAAAATTATATGGACTATATTACCTGCAGTTATTAGTTTATGACTTCGTTAAGAGTTTTCCAAGTCAGTTAACTGGTTGCTTGTAGTACTACAGAAGAGTCAGAAGAGGGTGCTGTTGTCTTAAAGGTGGTTCTACTTTCAAGTTTGTTACTGTGAGAGCTTTGGATGGAGGTGGCAGGTGTGCAAACCAGAGAACCAGGCAGTTGGTTAATGATAACACAAACATTTAAGCCTGTCACAGTCTAGTAAATGACTTTTACCCCGTGGCAATCCATCCCTCTCTTTGTACCCCTCTCAAATAATGTTCGTATTAGCTAGATCTCACACAGATGGGTTTGTGATTGGCTTCTTCTCTACCACAGAGAATAAAGATGATATTTGTGTTCATTCTTGAATGGTTTTTATATATTTTTTTAGCCATTGTGGGAGTAACTGAGAGTTTCATTGATTACCCCTATACATTAATAGGACAACTGTTCAGATATAACTGCCTCATCCTTAAAAGATCTAGCACTATAAAAGCTAACTTTTTTTTTTTTTAATTTGGGATGGTTATATGACTGTAACATGCCTGTTACATTTACTGTTTTTTCTTAAATCATTCTAGTGACATTCGACAAAGGTCACTTTTTCCAAAGACACTTTCTCACTTTACAACCCAATAAAAGCAATTTGGACCTTTTTGAAAGTTCTCATTTTTCTATAATTTGTTCAATAATTGATTTTGTTTTCTTCTATTAGACTGTGGTTTAACTCTTAAATCACTAAATTAAGTACATTTTAAAACGAACTTGGATCATGGAAATTTTCAAAATTTTTAAAATTCTGTAAGTAAAGCAGGAATATGGGAAAATATCTTTTCCTTTTTGCTCAGAGTCCGGTGAATGAGGCCCTATGGACATGGCAGGATCTCTGGAATTGCTCCTAGTTTGTGAACGTCTTTTATAGTCTCTTACCCTTCATAGATCTGTATTTCCTAATAGTGGTTAGCACTGTTGGCTTTGGAGTCAGACCTGGGCTTGAAATGCAACCTTCTACCTTTACCTCTTTACTTTTCCATTTTCTTATCTGTCAGTGAGGCTAATAATAACTAATTTCCAAGGGCTATTTGACTAGACTACATGTTTTGTTATGCAGCTTTCACCTAAATTTAGAGAGAACTATTAAGTACCAGTGGGTTAAAATGTTTAGCAAATGCCTTACAGTTTGATTTGATTTGATATATGTTGTTTCATTTCATTCTCATGGTAATGATATGAGTTAGGCAAGAACAATTTGACACAGGTGTTAACAACAATAATGACTTTAAAGCCAAAGTTTAAAAATCACTTGAGGTTTAGTTAGTCATGTTGAATACTTTTAGAGGTAAGAGCTGGGTCAGTCTGCATTCACACCAACAGTGTACTGGGGTTCCTATTCTTCCTCATCCTCTCCAACATTTGTTTCTGGGTTTTTTGATAGGAGCCATTCTCACAAGTCTGAGGTGGTATTTTATTTGCATTTAACATGATGATAAGGGGTGATGAGCATTAAGTGTGGATTTAGATTAGACTGTTGGAAGTTTGTGAGGATCTTAAAATGGAAACAGTGATCCTTAAAAGCCAACATTAAAACCAGGTCAGCTCTCTTTGCATATCTACTGTGAGAATGAAGACCATTCTCAGCAACCAGACTGTCGACATTCCAGAAAATGCTGACATCTCTCTGAAGGGTCGCACTGTTATTCTGAAGGGCCCCAGAGGCAGCCTATGGAGGGACTTCAATAACATTAATGTCGAACTCAGCCTCCTTGGAAAGAAAAAGAAGAGGCTACAGGTTAACAAATGGTGGGGAAATAGAAAGGAGCTGGCTACTGTTCGCACTATCTGTAGTCATGTACAGAACATGATCAAGAGTGTTACTCTTGGCTCCCATTACAAGATGAGGTTTGTGTATGCTCACTTTCCTATCAACGTTGTTATTCAGGAGAATGGGTCTCTTGTTGAAATCGGAAATTTCTTGGGCAAAAAATACATTCGCAGGGCTCAGATGAGGCCAGGTGTAGCTTGTTTGGTATTTCAAGCCCAGAAAGATGAATTAATTCTTGAAGTAAACGACATTGAACTGGTATCAAATTCAGCTGCTTTGATTCAGTAAACCACAACAATTAGAAACAAGAACATCAGGAAATTTTTGGATGGTATCTATGTTTCTGAAAAAGGAGCAGTGCAGCAGGCAAATGAATAAGATTTAAGTTGTCCAGCTGTAGACCTAACTGGGATGATCAGCAAATTACTGAAAGATTTCTCAGACCTGTTTGTGATACATCATTAATATGCAGTAATAAAAGTCATTGTTGATTGGGGGTAGGGGGAAGAACCAGGTCATCTCACACTAATGTCATATTCTTTTTTGCTATGATTTATACATTGGAAGATCAGAAGTATATGGAAGATGGGACTCTATATCTTAAAGACAGTGAAATAAGATATAATAAAAAATAGAAACATATAAGCTAAATAATAGGTTTCTTCATAACTACAAGTGACTTTTCCTA
Organism: Uropsilus gracilis; assembly: GCA_004024945.1. Lineage (NCBI taxonomy): Eukaryota > Metazoa > Chordata > Mammalia > Eulipotyphla > Talpidae > Uropsilus > Uropsilus gracilis. The sequence continues at coordinate 53,904 of PVHY01006821.1, read as the reverse complement.
AATGATGGTTTTTAATAATGTTAATGTTAACCTGTATATAAGTTTCTGGCAGTATCTAATATCTCTTTTAAGTTAGCTCTCCTTTGTTAGATACTTTTATTAATGAATTGGATGGGGAAAATATGGGAAGGGTGGGTAACAGCCATGTTCATAGATAAGAAATTCAGCATTTCAGAAAATATTTAGGGGAGCAGTGATGGGCTAAGTCAGGCAGGTTAAAATTTTATAGAATGGCATATTAGCAGAAATAAAAAGAAAAAGAGAAGTACAGGATGGCCATACTTATATGATGGATATAGGGGAAAATAAACTACTAAGAAAGAATGAAAACAACCAGTGGAACTGAACCATGGAGTGAGAAAGGAGGAGGGGGAAGAAGGTGGGGGAGGTAAAGAGCACAAAAGATCAGGATGGTTAACAAGTGTTAGTGAAGTGGGAAAGCTCTGGGACACACAATAATGTAATATAAATATACATATATATGCAAATTTTTTAAAATTTAAATTAAATTAAAAAAAAAAAAGAAAAAAAAAGGGACAGGGTTGTTAGGTAATGGAGAAAGAAAAAGAGAGCCATTTGCATAGTGCCAGGCAGGCAGGAGAGCTTCTTCTCCCCAGCATAGAAATTATACTGATTCCTTTTTTCTTAATTAATTTATTTTTTTATATATGTGTTTCACATCTTTGTATTCCCTGGGGACCACCCACCACCTTCCCTCCCTGACCACTTACTCCCATCACCCCTCCTAACTCCCCACATACTCATCCCTTTTGTGGAATTTTTATGTACATGTCTATGGCCTAAATTGTCAACCGGAACAAATTTTATAATAATAATAAAAATGAATAAAATTTTGTAGAATGGCTGGGAGCAATGGCATGCGTCTTTAACCTTAGCTTTGGGAGTCTGAGGCTAGGAATCTGAGTCCACGGGTTCCAGACTAGCCTGGGCAACATAGCGAGACCTAGTCTCAAAAAAATAGCCAGGTGCAGTGTGCAAACCTGTAATCCCAGCTATTTGGAAGGCTGAGGCTAGGGATCACTTGAGTCCATGGGTTTGGGACTACCCTGGGCAACACAGCAAGACATAGTCTCTAAAAAAAAAAAAAAAAGTAATAGAATGACTGTAAAAATCTTACTTCTTTTCCATCCCTTCCTTTCTTCAATTAAAAGCTACCAAAAAAGGGAAAAAAGACCCCAAAGAGAACCCCCTAGAAACAAAAACAGACAAAAAACCATTTTGCTTAGGTCTGCTTAGTGACTGTTAGAAAACATCCTCCCAATCAAAAATGCAATCTTAGGTTGTAGTTTCTAGAAACAAGTAGCTAATCACACCTAATATACTGAATTCTGGTTACTGAAGGACATAGGCACATTTAAGAACATTTAGATGCATACAGTCTGAATCCATGGCATTGTAGGGAAGAGCTGAAGGGTAGCTTGGGAAAGAAATGCTCCTGGAAGTATGCAGTAGTCTGCTGCTATTTGAGTGACTGTTCTGTGAAAGAGTCTCTAAGGGTTGGACTTGTGGCTAAAACCACACAAGATGTTTTAATTTATTTTTTCTTCTACTTCAAGATAAGATAGAAGTTTTTCCTATACCTATTATAAGCAGAGTAAGGGCAGCCTCTAGAGAAGGAACCTTGCACCTGGTCTTTACTAGTGGTATCCAAATACTATAGATGCCTAGTTGAAAAAGATACAGAACAAGGAGATAACATGCTTTAGAAATTGCATCAGGTGACCTTTAGTGGTCCTTCTATAACAGAAATTCTCTGTTTTTGTGATTTTAAGAGTTTTCACATAAAAAGGGCTGTCACTTAATTGAACTTAGTTCTAATACCACAAATGAAGAAGTGTTATGAACTATTAGCTTAGAAGGGTCAAGGTAGTAGAAGCAGGTTGGTTGGTTGCCTTGCTTTTTTGGATTTGTAGAGACCAAGTGATGTAAACACTGTTTTTTTTTTTTTTAATTTTTTTAAATTTTTTTATTGTAAGTTTGCTCCCTATCTTTTGTTTTTGTTAACGTACAAACAAACTGCTTTGTAATGGAATGTCTCTACCCCTGAAGTAGAAGTTTCTCTGAGTTTTGAAGTTTCTCTGAGTTTTTCGAACTTCATGTTAGGTGTGAGACTTCAAAAAGAACTCAATCCCTTTATTCAATAGTCTTTTAAAAAGGTTTACTTGTGTAAGTTGTCAACCCCATGATCTAGTTCCATTCAGATGGGAACAATGGAAAGTGTGGTAATTGGAATTATATTTAGTGATCTTGAGCGAGCACTAACTTGGACTTTGATTTCCTCAGCTTTAAAATTATGAGTTTATATTAGATTATTTAATTAAAAATTTATGAAATATGGTCAAATACAGGAAAAATATGAAAATAGTATTTGTTTTTATGTTATAGAGGTAATAGTTAAAGGCTTAGAATTGAATTGGTTTCTCCAGGGGGAGTTGTGTGTGTATTTGTTCGTTCGTTCGTTCGTTCGTTCGTTCGTTCGTTCGTTCGTTCGTTCGTTCATTCATTCATTCATTCATTCACATATATATGTATATATATATGTATGTGTTTGAGACTAGGTTTCGCTATTTTGCCCAGGGTACCATGGATTTAAGCGATCCCCAGTCTCAGCCTCTCAAGTAGCTGGGATTACAGGCATGCGCCACCATGCCCAGCTAGTTTTTGAGACTAGGTCTCACTATGCTGCCCCAGGTGGGTCTCAAATGCACCGACTCAAGCAATTCCTAGGCCCGGCCTCGCTCCATAGGCTGAGATTAAAGGCACATGTCACCATACCTGGTCCACAGGGAAAGTTGTTTAAAGTGAGATCTGAATATGGGGATATGACAGAGGAGCCAGAGAAGAAAACTGAAGGGAGTCATATTGGCACAAGCAGGAGAGGAGTAGGTCTGGGATACAACTGTTGTTTCTCTGCACTTCATTATTGTCAGGGTAGTGCATTTAGACAGATCTATTTTTTGATGTAAAAGAAATAGAGTTAAAGGTAGGCAGAGATAGTGAATAGTTTTGTGATCATAAATGAGCGGTCAGAACAGTGAGGGAGCCATTTTTCTGTTCCTGTTCATTGGTAGAGAAAATCTTGTAGAGAGAAAAACCTTCTGTTTTTGTTGAAGTTGGCATAACCTACGAGCCACAGACCTTGATGCTTGGCAAAGTAGATGGATGCTGTTCCTCCAGTTCAGTTGATGTGAATAAACAAGGTCTTGTCCCCACTGCCAGGAATGGTGTTAGGGTGGTGACTGTGTGTCCTGCAAGTCTCCGAGGGACTTTCCTGAGTGTGTTTTTTGTGGTTTGTAAAATATGGACCTCATGCAGAATTATACTATGAATTTAGTTTGCTCTAAACCAGAAGATCAGTGTAGAATTCAGAGCAATTAATCTAGTAATAGCAAAGTGGTTTTTGTGGTGGTTTTTATCTCAGATCTGTAGACCAGCACATTCAAATTTTGTATTGCAAGAAAAGTGTACACAGGTGATTTGAATTGAATGAGAAGTAAAGAAAAGATGATTTAATAATAAGAATATGGACTTGGCTTTTTTTTGCCTAATATATTAATATTGTATCATATCTTGATATGAAATATTCTTATATCAAAGTCTTCATTTCTAGGTACCCTGACACCAAAGTTCTGTATGTATATAATAAGTTTTTATTCTTTACTTTTCAGTCACCAATAATTCCTTGTGGGTCTATTTTTGACATAGTATATTGGTATACATGACCCGTTAGCACTACCACATTTCCATGCCACTTAACTGAGTAAAAATGCAGCAAGGTACTTCTGGTGAAGAACAGTTACTATTCTGTGAGACATGGTGCCATTAGAGTGAGAAACACTTAAATGAGGGATATTTTTCTGCTGTATTATGATTCCTGATCCACAAATGGGAAATCATTCTTGTTTCTAAAATTAATACTGAGAAGAACTGAGTGAAAACAAAATTGGGCTTATTAATTATTATCGGTAAGTCTAATTGTTTAGACTTATTTGTAGTTTTAAATGTTTGTGCTTTTTTTGCCTTTGTAATTTTTTGGTAATTTTTACCTTTGAGTTGCTTGGTGCACTTGTGTTTATTGGTTAGACATATGAGAGATGGAGTGTATATCATAGTAAATGCAAATTAGAATATAGAAATTAAGTGTAAATGATTTAGTAAGTGGCTTATCTATTTTTGAATTTTCTGGCACTTACACTTTTTAAAGATGTTGGCCTTTTTCAAAAAAACTGTGTGGAACGGTCCATAAGCGCCCTTTCAACTCACTGTGACGGATGCCCTGTAATGGATTCAGCTAATAGGAACCAAATCTAATATGTCAAATAGGATTAGTAGCCATGCAGGCTGGCTTGAGCTGAGCCTCAGTGCCAAGTGGATAAGGGTCAGTGAGTTCTTTGGCATCTTGAGTAGACTGGTTGTTGGCGTTCATATTCTGCAAAGGTCCCTGCTCTGTGCTCGGTGGTCCTTCTCTGATGATCGAATCAATGTTTAGTCTGTTCTGACACTTTCTCTTCTGGATGTTTTTTCTTCTTTGCACAATGGAGTGTTTCTGTTTTTAATAGGTAAGATGAAGGCAAACTGAGGGTAACTTAAAGACTATTGCTGTCTTGTACTTTGGAAAGGACCTCAGTGGGAATCTTAAAATTCATCTTTATTTTGCATTGGCTTGTCAGTTCTTACTTTGAGGTTTTAAAAGTGTTGCATTCAGGCACCAAAACTGGAAGTTTCAGATTTACTGGACTTAACATTAATTATAGTTCCATTTTTGGTCAATAATACACATTAAAAAAAATCAGTGTAAATGATCTTTATCCCTAAGAATTTTTTCTCCTTCAGGACAATTTTAACTAGATCATTTTGATGCATGTCAAGTTAACTGTTCAGAATTTTCAGCATATGTTGATCCATGTACCTGTTTTATTAGATTTATATTTAACTACTTAATTTTTGGGATCAATTATACATGATCATACATTTTGAAAAAAGAAGCTCAGTGTTGGGCCTTTTAGTTTTTAATGAGAAACCTAGATATAAATTTATTCTTAGATGTATAATTCTTTTTGATGTACTTATAAATGGGATTTTTTTTTAATTTCTTCTTCTGTTAGTTCATATTAGTGTTTAGAGACACAACAGATTATATTGATTTTGTATTGTGCAGCTTTATTAGTTAACTAGTTCTGAAAGTTTTTAAAAGAAGTTTATGGTGTTTTTAAAATCGGTATGTACAATATGTCATTTACAAATAATGAATTTTACTTCTTCCTTTCCAATTTAGATACCTTTTATTCTTTTTCTTGTCTAATGGTTCTGACTTGGATATTCCATATTATGCTGAATAAAAGTGGTGAGAAAATGGGTATCCTTGTCTCTTTTTGATCTTAGAAGAAAGGCTTTCAGCTTTCACTGTTGAGTTTGACGTTAGCTGATAGCTTGTAATATATGGCTTTTATTTTATTAAGCAGTGTTTCTTCTATATCCACTTTGTTCAGCGTTTTTTATCATAAGTGAATGTTGAATTTTCTTAAATGATTTTTTTCTGCATCTATTGCGATGAAGAAATTGTTTTTGCAAGGATATAGAGAAAATGGAACCCTCATGCCCTGTTGATGGGAATGTAAATTGGCATAGCCACTATGGAAAAGTGTGAAATTTCAAGCAGCCGGTGCCATGATGGGTGCCTGTAATCCCAGCTACCTGGGAGGATGAGGCTGGGGATAGCTTGAGCCTGCAGGATCGGGACTACCCTGGGCAACATAGCGAGACCTAGTCTCCAAAAAAAAAAAAAAAAAAGAAAAAGTGTGGAATTTCATAGAAAAATTAAAAACGCAACTACCTTATGATCTGCAATTCCACTTTGAGACGTTTATCTGAAAAATGATAGCATTAATTTGAAAAGGTACATGGACCCCCCTGCCGTAATGTTCATCACAGCATCATTTATTGCATTTACATGCCTGCCAAGACATGAAAAGAATCTAAATACCCTTTGATTGATGACTGGATTCTAGAAATTATCACACACAGAAATACAATTCATCCAAACGAAAGTACACAACTTGGGAGGGAGGGGACCAACTGGAGCAGCCAGGGAGGGGAGGTAGTGGGTGACCCCTGGGGATTACAGTGATGTGAAATATATATATATAAATTATATTAAAAGAAAATACAGTAACTAAAGTAAACTTTAACAAGATAGTAAGGGTTTCACTGAGGTGATATGAAAATCAGGTGAGAGAAAGCTCATGACACATTTTATAAACTTGTATGCTGAGCAAATAGGAAGAGTTTGAGGTATAGGCCAAACCTCACTGCAATAAATAATAATAATAAGATAATTATAATGAGCTATAATGTTCAGATCTATAGTTATTAATTAAATTCAATCATTAAAAAAAAGAGAGAACTAATGCTTGTCATTTGTTGTGACATGGACACACCTTAAGGGCATTGTGTTAAATGAGATAAGTTAACAAAAGACAAACACTATATCATTGCTTTTACATATGGAATCTTAGGAATAAAACAAAACAAAACACACGAAACCCACAACAACAGAACAGTAAGCTGAAAAACAAGCTCACAGATACTGAGAACAGATAGTTGGTTTCTAGAGTGTGGGAATTGGGGTACAGAAGAAATGGGTGAAATGGGACAAATAAAAAAGAATACTGAATTGCATATTTTTAAAAATTGGGTCATATTTAATTTTGCCAGCCACAAAATCCATACATTTTATAGGAAATTCTTATTAAATAATAAGGAATAAGGAAACCTCTAGCTTCTTTAGTATTATTTTTATTAAGTAATGTTTTAGGTACATAGAACAGATACTTTACAATGGTATTGTGATGTGTAAAAGTTTTAAATTTTAACATACTTGTACTTACCACTATATTTTAATGATGTATCCTGAGTCTTTATAAAAATTAAGAATTCTTCCATGCCTCGTGTTTTAAAAGATTTTATTTTCTAATATTTCCTTCTAAATATTTGCCTTTTATAAATAGATCTTTAATTTATGCAGGATGCATTTCTGTGTATGATAGAGTTAGGGATCTTTCTTCCTTTGTCAATATGGGTATCCAGTTGTCTAAAAACAAATCAATGTTCTTTTTCTCATTGATTATATTGTTGCCACTGTTCTGTATATGTGTGGGTTCTTATGTATTTGGGTCTGTAATTAGACTCCCATTTCAATTGCAAAGGTATATAGTGCCAATAACTTGTTTTCTAATTTTACCTAAAAAACATCCACAAATGTATTGACATAAAATAAACCACATGCATTTGAAATGTACATTATAAGCCAGATATTAAAGAGATTTGCAAAAATTTTAGCTGTTATTTTTCTCACTATTTTGAGAGATAGGTTTTTTCCTTAAACTGTTTCTTATCTATTATGTAATGAACTCATCTTTTTAAGGAATACTTTTAAAATGTTTTAGTTTTACTTTTAATAGTGTCAAGGAATCTTGAAACCAAAGAATTTGAGAACAGATGGTTAAAGGAACATTCATATGCCTGAGGTTCATGCAAGACCAGAGCAGTTGTTCAAAGAAAGTTTGGGATTTTGTTTTCTGTTCCAGCTTTACTTTGTGTTGCCTTGATGTCTTGCTTTCTGTCACTGGAGGCTTCTTCAAAACTAAGTCCTTAAGTTCTCTGATTGGCAAAAATAGTAAGAAGAAAAAGTCAGAGGACAGACATGATTCTGTTAACTAGTTTATCTGTTTGCATTTCTGGTCTTTTTCAACACTTAGTGATTAGGTGTGTTTGCACATGTGCAGTCATGCATGTGTGTACATACTCTCCTGTGAACTTTAAAAAAAAAGTTATACTTCATCCAACATTTTGGGAGTGTTTTGTAGCAGTTGGTGTAGTGGATTGAGTGTTGTTCTATATAAATACATATCTTCATGGACCCTCAGAACATGATTGTGTTTGGAAAAAGAGTCTATGAAGATTAGTAAAGGATTGAAATTAAATTCTCCATTGAATCTAGTTATTCGAGCTGGCCCTAAATCCAATGACTTGTATCCTTATAAGAAGAAGGTGCACAGAGACATAGAGAAGCAGATAATATGAAGATGGGCACAGAGATTGGAGTAAACATTGTAAGTCAAGAATTAACGGAGCTACTAAAAGCTAGGAAGAACCTGGAGGGATTCTTTCTTAGAGTCCTGCTCTTGAGAGCAATATACTGCAAGCACCTTGATTTTGGTGTTATGCTGAATTAAGCATTTCTTTTCTGTACTATAAAACAGTTTTCTTTGTACCTTTGCAGTAGAAAAGGATTGTATCTTAGTTATTTTTGTACCCCCAGTGCTCAGCCCATGGTAATTTTTCTGAAACAAAAATATAAACATACTTTCCCCAATTTAAGAACTGTCACTGACTTCCATTTGCAAGCAGGATAAAACCAAGCACTATATTTCTGCAATCAAGACCTCGGTAGCCTATCTTTTCAGGTTGTCTCTTACCTTTCTTCTTTCACTCTGTGCTTGACAGCACCAAATATGTTTGTAAACATAAGCTGCTGCTTGTTTTTAAATATTTTATTTTCTCTCTCTTCAATTCTGTTTCCCTGCTCTTTTTCTAGTGAGGTCTTAGTCTTCATTCAAACCCAACTTAGAAATTGCTTCTTTCAGAAACCTTTTCTGACTCCTTTGGCATGTTGTTCAGAGCTAAGGTATCCCTTTCTTTGTATCATCTTTGTTCCTTTTATGTTAGTGTCCTTTGGTGTATGATAAAAGATGATAGCCTTTGTAGGCATATGTAGCCTTTGAGTTCCAGTTCTTATACCTTTTTGTCCTATAATGTGGTGTAAATTATTTAGCACTCTGAGTAACAGTTTTTTCATCTTTAAAATGGGGATAATGTTAACTACTTTGCAGTATTTTGTGTTTTAAACAAGATAGAATTACTCAGGATAGAAAGGTGAATGAAAATGTTTTTTTCCTGAAGAAGTATAATAATAAGATGAAAATGGTAAGTTCTCTTATCAAATACTATGGGAACAGAGGAGAAGGAGAGAGCAGTTGTCTGTGGGGATTTGCAAGATATTTATTAAAATGGTAGTATAGAAATAGGGCTGGGAAAGAGTTGTTTAATAGGCAGTTATTTTTTGACTGTGCATGTATCATTTGGGCAATGTGTGTATATGTATATGTGTGTGTATATGCGTATATGTATGTATGCATGTATATGTGTATGTGTATGTATGTATGTATTTCATTCTACTCAATTACTTATACAAATCATAAACTAGGTGGATGCTCTTCGGTTGCGTTTGGAAGAGAAAGAAACGATGCTGAATAAGAAGACAAAACAAATTCAGGATATGGCTGAGGAGAAGGGGACACAAGCTGGAGAGATACATGACCTCAAGGACATGCTGGATGTGAAGGAGCGGAAGGTTAATGTGCTTCAGAAGAAGGTAAGGTGCAAGTGTTCCACGTTTCACATTTGGCAGACTTTGTGATTCTTACCACTAAGTCAAACCTGTCAAAGTTCCTTCCTGTTTCCTCTCAGTATATTTTTGTAGTTTATGATTGTTGCAATAGGTAGTTAAAACTTCTGTGCAGTTTTTTACAATATACTATTAGCATTTTCAGTAGAATTTTCCATGTTATTTCTGAAAAACTCTTTGTAAATTGTCAAGTATTTAATCGACATTCTACTTCTTTCTCTTAATGGAACTGTAATGACATGACTTAGTGTAACGCATGGAATTGGGATAGCTATAACTCCATCTGTGTGATGAATAAGACTAGAATTTTGAATAGAAAAGCATGCTATTGTAATCAATTTATAATATACATGTGTCAAGGGAAGGAAATCTTCACTTAATGCAGATAGGTTCTTGGAAACTGCAACTTTAAGTGAAATGATGAAAGAGAAAGTACGTTAAATAGCATCTTGAAGTTCAGAATCAGCTGGGATTGTTTTTTTCCCTCAGTGTTACAACTACATTGAATAAAACACTGTTCTAGGACCTGATGTGCTAATAATTGTGTCACCGCTCTTTTTTTTTTTTTTTTTTAGCTTAAGTAAGGGATGTCCTTGAGATAGTAATTTTAGTAAACACTAGTTTACTACTTACTATTTCCCTTCATTGAGGTTGTAGATTAGAAATATTTAACATTGTCCTAGTTTACTTTTGACCTTTAGCAATAGAAAAGTAAAAATGTCTTTCTGCTTAACTTCACATTCCTCTTTTCTTTTAGGTACAGAGGACCATGGTCCCATTTTTGCCAAAAATTGTATTTGTTTTTCATTTGCTTTCTATAAGTAAACATAAGAATTTGATCATTCTAAATATTGATTGATAATATCTTCTTAGTGGATGCTAATTTATTGTTTTAAATATATTCCCATACATATCCTTTTCCTCAACTCTTCACTTTTCCCTAACCTGTTTCTTTAATAGTTGTGTGTCGCTTAACAATATTTCAGCCAATCACGGACCACATATACATCAGTCTTCCCAATAGACTGTATCATGCAGCCTACTGTGGTGGGTATACTCTCTAGGTTTGTGTAATTATATTCTGTAACATTTGCATACTGATGACAGCACTTACCCAGACATTTCTCAGAATGTATTCCAACCATTAAATGATGCATAGTTGTATATTCCTCCAGAAGCAGTCTATACGTATATAGCAAATACTCTTTTTTCTTCTGTTTACCTGTTATTTACCTGTTTTTTTTGTGTGTGTGTGTGTGTTCTTCAGAAACATTTTATCCATAATCCTTATACATGCAAAAATGTTTCTTGAGCACAGCTATCATTTTTTCTTACTGCCTGCTTCTTTCCTATTTTTTTCTGTTTTCAAAGTCCTTCCAAGGACTTTCCCATTACTGACAACATTGTATAGATGTGCTACAGTTTACTTGACATAGTTCCTGTTTTTTGGGCATTTTGTTGACTTAAAATTTCTTTTATTTAAAAAATGTTGAGTAAAAATGTCCATGTTTAGTTTATCCACATGTGAAGTATATTTCTAGGTAAATTGCCTTAAAGTAAAACTGCTGAATAATATTCCACTATCTGGATGTACCACAGCTTAGGTAACTACCTGTGGGCAGGTATCCTGAGTTGTTTCCAGTTTTCATCAATTATGAATAAAGCTGCTGTCAACTTTCACATGCAGGTTTTTGTGTAAACACAAGTTTTCAGTTACTTCAACCAATACTTGGCACAATTGCTGGATTTTGGTTATCTTACAAGATAAGATAGGATATCTTGTAAGATAAGATAACCATGTTTGTTTATCTTTTAAGAAACTGCAGTGTTACTTTTTAACTGGGAACTTTGAAAATCTTTAGCTTTGCCAAATATGTCATAAACCTTGATTTTTTTTCCCCATGGATAAGATGTATTAGTGTTTTTGGTTTGATACCATCCTCTGGATTATTTCTGCTATAGGTTGTTGCTATAATTTTGCTTGTCACTTCTTGCAAGCCAGAAGTTTTTAGTAGGAAGAGCAACTCTGAAGCATTTGGGTGGGTGTGTGTGTGGGGGGAGGGTAGGGAGAGAGTTGTAGAAACTTGGTCAAAGCTTGGCTTCTAAAACTTGGTCAACTTATGTATGTAATATAGAACAATTCAAATTAGTATATTTGAAATGTAAATATGTTCACCTCTTCTGAAATCAAACAAATATTTCTTTGAAAGCTCTAAGAAACAACCGTGTGGGTTTTGTTTTTTAAAAAACTGTGTTCAGTTTTTAAATTAATCACTTTTTATTGAGAGAAGAGTAGTTTGCCACACTGGATATAATTTAATGTTATGGATTCATACCTCTTAAAAATTATGTTACCACACTACACCCACCACCCAAGCACTGTAATCATCCACCGTAGTCCACTGGGCCCTTTCCCCTACACACCTCCCCCATTTCTGCAGCCTAAATAATATGGTTATAATAAAAAGCTAGCTGGTTAAAAAGGTTAAAATTATGAAAATAATAGATATGCAAGATAAAATAAAATTAAAGAAGTATAAAACATGAAGCGAAATTAAAAGATTATTTTTAATCTTCCTGTACAGTTTCTTAGAGATGTAACCATTATTGACATTTTTGTGCACTTCCATTTTTGTTTATGTGTATGTAGGCATATATGAATTATATACCTTTTGATAGTCCACTAGAATGACATTTAAAATGTTTTTATGAATTCTATATATTAAGTGCAAACTATACATTTCCATATACATAAACCTGAGTTGAATTCTGGGTCATGCCTGAGAATGCTCATAGTTATGTTGATTGAATTCAAGACAAAACAAAATTGAGAAAACACTATGCAAATATTCACTGTGAGAACAAGGAGTAAGTTGTAATGTAGTTAACATAATGGAACATATTTCTTTTTGTTTTAACACAAGAGAATATTTATAATAAAAGTCCAGCAAAATCCTTTTTTCTCTGGAGGTAAGGAAGTCAGAGAGATGGGATAAGGGAAGAATATGTAAACAGCTTGAAAAGTTTAAGCAGTGTTCTTATTAAGATGAGTAAATGGGCTTGTGTGTATTTAATTTACATTATGTAAATTATATGTGATAATTTATATTTATATCATACTTCACAACACACATGTATACATCAAATGTGTCCTGATACAATTTAAAATATCTGAAAACAGATTACTTTCAGTTTACATAGTTGGCATGTGCATGGTTTATTCTATATCCATTCCTTTTGATAGTAATAATGAAAATGCTTAGAAAAACTTTCTACACATTTGTACTTATTTTTGTTGAAAAAGAATTTTTTTACTCTAATTTTGTAGTTCTAAAATTAAAATAATCTTTTCCTAAAGTTTTTTTATACACTTTGAAACAATGTCTGATACAGATATGACAGATCTGTCATCAGCTGTATGATTAGATTTTTCCTATAAGGTCTCTGGCAGATGCATTTATTCAGTTTTGGCAAAGTATGTCCAATTATAATGGCAGTTTTGACCCACTTCCCTTGAATTTGGCTCTGCTAGTACTTGCTGGTAGAGATTCACTTGGGACCATGTTTTAAGGAATCTAATACTTTTTGTACAGGATAGCTTTTTGGATATTGGGAGCTTTTATTTGACCACTCCCACCTATTACTTTACTATGTGAAATATTTGTTACTCCCATTGTTACTATTTGCCCTGGTTAATTTTATTAATGGCAGTATTTGTCTAAACTTGTTTTTTCCCCTGTATTTGCCTTGTCCAGTGGAATTTTGGGATCTAATTCCGAGAGATGATGAGGATATTATTAATATATTATTCTTGGCTCTAGCTGAAATAGTGGGCAACTCACAGAAGCTTGCTAACCTTCAGTTTGTTCATCTGGAGACGGGACATAATAGTACCTCAGAGTTTTTGTTAAATGATGTAATGTGCATGAAAGTACTTAACTAAATTTTATATTGTTAAATTCAGCCATTGTTTTAATCTTTAAGAACCTTTTTGAATTTTGATTATTTAGCTTATCTCTTTCAGTTTTATGTCTTCTACTTACTTATGGTCATAATCTTTATACTTTTATAATTGATAAATGTTGATTAGACCCAGAAAAATCTTCTGTGGTATGTTGTACCGCCACCATGCTAATATATTTATCAAAACAATTATAAAAGCTCATTTTTGTTGCCTCTAGAGTGTTTTTGGTTGTCCCTATGCCTATTTTGTTTACAGATCTAACTTTTATTAGTTTCATGCATGTTCCTCTCTGTTTTCCAGCCACATCCTTAAAAAAAAATCTGTCTTAGAAATCTAAGTTGCTTAGAGAGATTGCTCTGTATACTTCCTTCTTAAAATGATACCTGCACAGTGAATCATATGATGTAGCAACTATTTTTGGCCTTTTCACAATCCCTATCTCAAAACTTTCCTAGCTTTCTAAGCAATTGTGTATATTTGTATGCAATGGTATATTCATTATATTTTCTCTTCCCCTTCCCCAATCTTAATACATCAATAGTTGCAGTCAGAATTGTTTTCTTCTGGATTTAACCATCTACCCAAACTGCCTTAAGTCTGAGTAGACTGCTTAAACTGTTTTCATTCATGCATTCAGCTCAGTACCTTCTGCTTTGTGTTAGGCATTTTGCTAAATACAAAAACAAATAAGATGAGGTTTCTGTGCAAAGCTTGAAGATTGTGGCAGTTAAAGAACTTATGATGTAAATGGTATAGTGGAGCACAAAGCAATGAGTTTTAGATTTGACCTTGTGTGAAAGGAGTCTAAGTAATTTTAGGAGCTAAGGTCAAAAAACTGATGGTAAGTTTGCTGAGTAGATGGGGAAGTTTGCTACCAAGAGAGAAGTATAAATGGTAATGTAGAATAGTGCATCTTTCTATACTATTATATTCTAGAATTTCTTCTCTGTTCTTCAAACTTTTTATAATAACAATTCTTAAAAAATTTATGAGCGAACTCTATGAATGCCTATTCTTTTTTTAATATAAAACTAGTACTGCATGATCTATGGTTTTATTTCCAGTTCTTATATAATAAGACAGTTTTCAGTGCATGTATTTATTTCTGTTGTCCTATTAGTTTATTTAGGAAACTAATAAATAGATTTTAGTTTTTCTTTCCTTTGACCCTAATGATTTTCCATCAGAATCTTCAGAAATTTATTTGCAGTGGATATCAAAGAGGTAGATATACCTGGAGAACTGTTTTATTTGCTCAAAAACAATCTACTTTGCTTCTCGATTCAGCATTGATTCCTTAAGGAGAGTGTAACTCTTGTTTTCATCCTTTTCTTGTCTTGAGCATTGTGTTCTCTATCATTTTTTTCTACAAATATTTATAACTACATATATAAGTGATATTTAAATATTTAAGGAGGGATACCAGCATGCACTTTACTACTTTTGGCATGTTAGATGTGCATTTAAAATACTGTTTTCTGAGTACAGTAGCAGCTGTGATAATGACTAGATTGTCAGTCAAAAACCCTGGACCATTTTTGGCTCTGTGTGGGCCATCACTGTTTGTCTTGTTCCAGCTTTCTAGGCACTATATGTATTTGCATGTGTTGGAATAACCCTGAAATGGGACAATAGCAGATGGCCAAGCATGCTGTACAATGGGATTAGCATTGGGCTCCTCCTTCCCCGGGTACTCCCCTATGGTTTAAAGTAGTTTTGTGTTACAGTAAATTTCTTATCTTTATAATAAATCACTGACCTGGAAAATGTAATTGAGCATTTGAATCTGAGCTCATTCAAAATCAGTGTTAAAATTGTATAGCTTCCTGCTTGATTGATTATAAATGATAATGTAGCTTGGAGTTTAATTTGCTGACACAGATGTTATCATCATTTCCTTTTAAGCTTCTATAACTTCTGTTTATTTTACCTTACTTGCTTCTTCACTCTCCTTGGTTTTGGTATTTAGAGTTTAGTTTATTTATAGTGACAGAAAGATAGTTGATATACAGAATTAGAAACTTGGGATTTTTGTTTGTTTTTGTTCTAATTGGTTCTTTAAGTCTCCTGCTATTTCATATTGTGTAGCAAATCAGAAAGAATAGGTTCTTCATGTGTGGGTTTGTTTTGTGGAGTCAGTCTTGGTTAAAGCAGTGTTAACTTTTCCACTGCTTTTATATCACAAAATAGGAGAATTATCATTAAAAATAATATTTGATAATTTATTCAGAGAAAATTAATGATTTATTTAAAAATCGTGCCATTTATTTTTAATAACAGTTGTAGACAATTGTTTTTATTTTTTTGTCACAACCCTACTGTGAATGAAACTGAAAAGATCAAGTCAGACCCTAATCAAATCTTATGTTGGAAACTTAATATACTCAAGCATTACATTTTTCCCTTTTCTTTTACTTAAAAATTTTAAGTCAAACTAATTTTAATTAATTTTGTTTAGATTTGTGATGACTGCATGTTTTTTTAATTGAAAAACAACACACAGTAAATGAAGAATTACTGATGATATTTTTGTTTGTAGCTGAGGGAATATATTCCATGTGGATTTACTTTGCTTCATTTACTTTGCTTCAGATAACTTTCTCCCCTCTCTTCTTTCAAATCTTAAGAAGGTAGATAGTTGAACTTTAAATCAGATTTAACTTTCAACCTTTCAACTAATAACTACTTTTAATTATGAATATTTCTCCTCACTGTCCCTTCCACTTTGAGAACACCCCTGTCCAAAACAGAATACCTCCTCATCCCTATGTAATATAAAATCAGTAGATTTTGGATTTAAATGATTAAAGCAATAGTAGCAATAGAATTATCTTAGCATAAGTAGGTGGAGAAAAATGTATTGCTGTGTAGTAAACAATCCTGAAAGTTTAGTGACAGTAATCAGCCATTTTATTTTACTCAGTTATTAGTGAGTCAGAAATTCAGCATGGGTTATTGCACAGTTGTCACGTGACAGGTGGGGTACCTACAGTTGGATGACCCACTGCCAAGATGACTTCTTCACTTGTATATATTCTGTGTAGATATTCTTTAACTTCTGTCTGGATGACTGTCTATTATCTTACACCTCAAGGCTTCTGCACATACCTTGGGTGTCTCATAGTAATGATGAGAGTAGCCACAAATCTTATGTGGCTTCTGATTTCCAATCATAGATGTTAGAAGCTGAAATTGCCTGCTAAGAATTGGCTTGAACAGACAGGGAGTTTCTTCTTCTGTATTCTGTTGGTGGTAGTAATTACAGAACCTACCTTAATTTAGGGGGGTGAAGGAATAGTCTACTTCTGAATGGAGATGTGGCAAAATCATATTGTGGAAGAGCATGTAAAGTGTGGGAGATTACATCCATCTCTGGAAAATATCTGCTCCATTTGAATAACAATGTTGGATAAAGGATTGAGATTATAAAAGATTTGTTTGTGTCTGTGGCATGGTGATAAAGCTCTTATTCTTTTTCTTGTTGACTTATACATTGCTTTTATTAGAATGGAAGAGGAAGTTTTCATTCTGTCTTCTACTAAGTTTTTCATCTGCTATTCTTAGGACTTCTGTTACAACACTCTCCCAACAAAAGTCACTACAAACAGATTTCAAATACTCTCAAATTGTTTTACCTAACTTAGAAATCTCATTACAGTGTATAAAATAAAGAAATTACCATAGTATAAAAATAATTCATAGGATAAGAGTTCAGAGGAATAAAGTAGATGGACAGGACAGACTGAAACAGAAGGTTTCATTAGCACAGCTGCTAATGAGGACTTTTGTGTTCTAACATAGAAGAGACTGCCATCTAGAAGACAATCTGAGTATGTTACATTGAATACAAAAGATTTTTTAAATTTAATAAGAACAGACCAGTTTGACTAAATTGTGTTCTTTCCATATAAAGCAGAATAAATCTCAGGTCTAGAGCCATTTCACACTTCACTGATGGATGTTATGGAACTTGGACTTTTAAGCTAGCACTAATGGAATAAATGGATGCATTTTTTTCCATGTGAATTTGTGTTTCACATACAGTAAAACTTAACATTTTATATAGTTGTTTTTTAATTTTACATGTTTGTGAAACCATTGCAACTACCCTATAACAGAATATTTTCATAACCTCAGAAAGAAACTCAAATCTATTAGCAGTCACAATTCCTTATCATCTGGCAAATGTTAACCTATTTTTTGTCTTTATTGATTTGCCTATTTTTGACATTTCGTATAAATGTTTCATACAATAATGCAGGTTTTGGTGTCTAGTTTTTTTTGCTTGTTTGTTTTTGTTTTTGAGACTAAATCTCACTGTTTTTTGCCTGTGGAACCGCAGGCTGCATTGCCCAGAGTACCACAGACTCAAGCAATCCCCAGCCTCAACTTCCCAGGTAGTTGGGATTACAGGCGTGCACCACCACGCCCAGCTATTTTTTGGGACTAGGGCTCGCTGTGTTGCCCCGAGCAGGACTCAAACCGCAATCCCAAGCCCCTGCCGCTTCATAGGCTGAAGCTTACAGGCACGAGCCACTGTGCCCTGCTGGTGTCTAGTTTCTTTAACATTATGTTTTTAAGCTTTTTCCATGTTGTAGCAAGCGTCAGTATTTTATTCCATTTTATTGTTGAACAATATTCCTTTGCAATAAATATACCACAGTGTGTTTGTCTTTGCTGTAGTTAATGAATACTTGGATTGTTTCCATTTTTTGGCTGTTATGAATAATGATCTGTGAATGTTTATATACAAGATTTTTGTATATGCATGTTTTAATATTTCTCTTGAAATTTATGGGTTGTATGTTAACTTCATGTTCAACAGTTTTGAGGAACTATCAAATTGTTTAGAAACAATTATATTAACATCATATTTATGTTACTGTAACATTTGTCTCTTTCCTTTTAAAATAGCCACTCTAATGGATATAGTGTGGTTTCATTTATATTTTATGCATTTATAAATTATGCATGCATAATTTTTATGTATTTCATGGCCATTTGTATATCTTTTTTGGAGAAATACCTGTTCAAGTTTCTTGCTTATTTTAAAGATTAGATTACTTGTTTTTTTTTTTTAATTGGGGCATTTAGAAACTGTATATTGTGGAATCTTGACCTATATTAAGTAGGTCCTTTGCGAATATCTCCCATCTTGTGGGTTCTCTTTATTTTCTTGATAGTATCTTCTGGTACTCAAAATTGTAAAAGATTGATGATGTCTAGTTGATACTTTTGTTGTTGTTGTCATATGCTATTGTTGTTACATCTTAAGCCATTGCCTAATTGAAAATCATGAAGATTTCTTGCTATGTTTTTTTTATAGTTTTATAGTTTTTGTTTTTACATCTAAGTCTTGGTTCACCCCCAGGTAATTTTTGTTTTTGGTATGAGGCAAGGCTCCGACTTAATCACCTTGCCTGGGAATCCAACTGTTCTAGCACCATTTGTTGAAATGACTATTTTTTCTCTATTGAATCATCTCCATTGATCAGCAAGCAATGATCCTTGCTGAAAGTCAGTTAACTATAGACACGTATACTCATGAAATATGGCACATATGATGTAGAGAATGAGCTCCTGAATCATCAAAGTCACAGAGGACATTGTTTCTCAAGACTCTGACAGCCTGTAGGAGGAAACTCCGAGTATTGATCATTCTCATCATGTTGCCACAGAGACTTACTGGCTCAGAAATCATAGAAGAACTGGGAGAGCAATTTATTGTTTGTAATGTACCAAGATTATTAGACTGATAAACATATGTGAAAACTTGAGAAAAAGTCAAAGGATTTTTTATTCAATGTCCAGAAAAGTGATAACCAGCAAGCTGCTACTTTCCACACTCATCTCCCTGAACTCTAACCATACAGGGAGACCTGGTTTATTACAAATTCTTTCACAAGCATTGAGTTTCCTGTGGGAAGGATTTTTGGACTATAGCTGTGACCCTGTGACTGAATGGTGTGAGAGATGTGGACAAAGCATATTGCTGCTATGAGGATGCATTGCGTAACCAGAATGTGGAGGTAGGTTGGGAAGATGAAAACTCGTTAACGATGAAAAAGAGTAGCAAGCCTAGCCTGATACACCAAGGAAAAAAACAGAAAAAAATAACTTGAAAAATGGAAATCTTTACAGCTTGGAATATGAAAAAGAATGAATACCTAATGCAACAAAGGTGGTTTTGGAGGTCTCTCAGGAGACCATGTTGCAGGAACTTGTCAGAGAAATAAACAATATATAATTATTCAGAAAGGGACAAATAATTTTTTTTATTATGAAAAGACTGTCATAGTTTTGAAACATAGTATTTTCTTCTGCTTATAAACTGTTTATGATTTGACATGAATTAACTTGCATTACATTCTCACCTGTGGGAATGGTCGTTTGGATAGATGCCCAGATACCTGTCAACTCTAGTTGAGAAGTTGAAATAATTAGCCATCAGAAGAAGTTATTAAATCAGGCTTTGATGAAGTCGCTTTTTGTGCTCTTCCTTCTTTTGGCCACACCATTATGTATACCCGAACCAGAAAATAGCTCCAAGCATCAGACATGTATTTTATTCTTTATCTGTTTTATCTTCCTGTAATTGCTAGGCTGCCTAACTTTTTTCTCTAAATACTTTTTTTCCTTTAGAGGATTAGACTAGTCATACAAATTTACCAAAGAAAATTTGCTAAATTTGATAAGATTTGGAGGCTTGCATTTTACATAGGTAAGGAATTGGTATTTGGATCTTTTATTACTGCATCCCACCTAGGCCAGACTTTGATAGCCTTTGCACAACAAATTTAGTAAGTCCAGTATTTGTACTTAGTAGCTACACAAGCAATTTTAAGTGAAGTGACTGCTCATTTCAAGCAACATCTCTGGTATTTGAAAAGAATGCCAGAGTTTAATGATTTTTGGCTTTTCCTATGTTTTTAAAATTTTGGTTAAAGCTAAATTACACTCTATGTAAAGGTACACATGGCTTACTTATGTCAACTGGATGTCATACACAGTTCAAAGACCATTTATGAACTTCCAATTAAAAATGCCCATTGCCTATAAAACAGCTAAGTGGGCCTACAAGAGTCTCTAGATTTTATAATGTCTTAAATTTATATATTTGGGTGAGACAGTATAAATTGAGAACAACTGCAATTTCATTTTAACTATAATTTAGTGAGAAAGAATATAGCTGCTGGATATAATGGATGCTCTGATGAGTGATACAGATCTCTCTTAAAGCTTGAAAGGATGTTTTCTTTAGAGGTTGGAAGTGCTGCTAGTTTGTCCTTTGTTGTTAGTTTCTGTGAAGATGACCCTGGCTAAGGGTACGTCTTGCCCAGTGGCATCTCCTTTCCCCTTGGCATCCAGAGATTTGATACTTGTAGAAGTACAAGAGCTTGAGTCTTTTTCCCTTACTTGAGTCAACTCTAAGAAGTTGTTCCAGATTCAGAGTTCCTCATGGAGTTGTCTTATTCCCTTGGGAGTTCATGTTAGCTGAATTTTTTCCTCTGCACACTGCTGCTTCTCTCCTGCCCCTCTTCCTTTCCATTGGTTTAGAGCAGTAGTAAATAGAGCCTTGCTTGGAGTTTCTCAGTCTTGGTCACTATTGTGTTTTCTTATCATTGGAAACATGATTGAAAGCATAAAACTTTTGAGGTCAGTATAAATATTGTAGGGGAACTTCATTGTTCATTCATTCATGGTTAATTATGGTTGTACTTTGTACATGCATTTCACCAGGATATAGAGTGGTAGACAAACATTTTGGCTAGAAATTAGGGGGCTTAGTGAATTTTTTCCATTATATTTATTACTGTAGATTCCTCTGTTGAATGATTATAACTAGTTCATCCAGACTGTACTTCTACCACAGATATGGAAAGGTGTCACTAACCAAGAAGGTATAAATATCAGAGCCTTTCTGCGTAACTCACTTCACATAATAAATTTGATTCTGATGGCTGCTTAGAACAACTGGAAGGTATCATCAAAAAATTTATTTCCTCTAGATGAGTTTAAAGCAGCCAGGTGATTGCAAGAAGTGTTTGGGGACTCCTCTTCCTTAGAGTTATATTTCCTCAAGGAAGTCTTTGCTTTTACTCAGAGATGAGGTACTCAAAGGCAGAGTAATCAGTTCCACTTCACTAGAAATAAATCACCCAGGTTGGAACAGCGTAGTTCCCAACAACTGGCAATCCTGATAAAACCGAAAACAAAAGCTGTCAGGAAATTTGTGCCAGTGTGGAATTGGTGTGTGGACTTGATGAATTCACATGTAGCTGTATTTGACATTGTGCGTGTTTCTCTGGCTTATCAGTTTTCTGTCTCAGTAAAATAAAAATTGCTTATGGAGAAGGCTTTCTATATAGTAATTACATTATTTCTATCTTCTTTCCAATCCACTTAAAAAATATATTATGACTAGAGAGGTCATTTTTAAGGGAAATGTCTCCTTTCTCTAAAAAATTAATTAAAAAATATTTCTTAAATTCCTCATTGTCAGTGCTTCTCTAGCATGTTAACCTATGTGTAACCTTGATTGATTCTCCCCTTTTAATTTATCATTAGGGACACAGATACAGAATAAATCCTAGTTCCTTCTGTCTCTATAGTATTTTACTTATGCAGAAATTAAAAACATTTTAATGAATCTTAATAATTTCTTACTGTATCAGATAGTATATATAAAGTAGAAGTCCATGGAATTATAAAATATATAATTTTCTGCAACAATAATTTTTATTAACATTCAATATTAATATAATATTAATGTAATATTAAATAAAATGTAATAATTAAATATCATTAAATATGTTAAGTCAAAGAAGAAAAGTCTTTTAGCTATTACATATTCTTCATATAGATAATTAACTTCATTCTGCCCCTTGAAAATCAGGCTAAATGGATGCTTTTACAATCTTATGCTACTGAGATTCTTGTATCGAGTATCTTTTGCCCTGCCTACTAACTTCTGTCTTCTGTGCTTGTACATACGTTTAGTCATAAGAAGATATACTTTGTATTTGCATTGGTTTGTACCTCCACTATTTATTCTTTGTTATATCAGGTAGTTTTAATGTAAGTTTCCATGCTAATAACATGCTATATCTATTATTAACTATTGTTGAATAATAGTGAATAGTTTATAGAAGGCTACGTAGATCACTTTGTGTATGATTGTTTTTCCTCATGTTTTCCCTCCTCTACCTTTCACTACTGAACACATTATTATAACATATCGTCTAAGAATAGGATTCTAGGGCTACTCTGCCTGGTAATTTTCTCCTGTTCCTGTGGGGATGCTTATTTATTACATACAAAATTTTTACAAAGTGCTTGACGTATACATATATGCTTTATTTTCAAGTATTACTTCTCCCTGTACTACCACTACCACCTCCTCACCATCACTACAAATATTATTTTTATTCTTATTATATTATTTAAGGATGGTATGCTTTCTGGTCTTATCAAACTTGTTTTTTGAGATAGATTTTCTGAGCATGTTTAACATTATTCCAATCACCTTTATTGTTAATATTCAAATATGTGCATAACGGATCCAGGTCTTTCCTTGACTGTTGTTTTCAAATCTTTTTGTAAACTGTATATTTCATGTTGAATTTAGTAGGATCGCCTATGTATTTTATAGAAATTATATAATCTGTGATAATCGGATATGGCAGATATGGCACTATAAGGGCAAGTAACTTTTGCAATCTCAACAAATACTTTTTGGAAAAGAAGAAAATAATGACAAGAACAATTCAGTAGCATTCATACATCAGCTGGTCACATAAACCCAGAGATTCTTGATCAGACAAACACAATTTTAATCATAAACGGAAGTGAAAATATATAATATGAATTTTGAGTAGGCATCAACTATTTATCCATCATAATGCTGGATAAGCAAGAGCAGAAACACTGCTGTATATCCTTTTCCTCTCCCACATCACACATAGCATTCTTTGGGTTTGTTCAGTGCTTATGCCCCAATTTGAACATTTGTATGTATTTCAAGTCTTCTTAATGATGACACCTTGCCGATTGGAGACAGTGTTAGTGTCCACTGTCCTTTTCCTTCACTCTGCCAGTTCTTTTCACTATGGATGTTTATTTATCCTTTAGAAGTAAATAGTGCTCCAAGAATAGCCATCCTTTTCCTTCCCTTCAACTTAACAATCTGTTTAGACACCTGGGGTAACTGAAGAAAATAACTTAGGAAGAATTTGTTGGTGGGGATTTTACCCTCTTTAACAATTTCTGCACCTGAACATGCCAGCAGAAAATAGTCTGAGTACCTGTAAATGAAACAGGTGTAATTGTTAGTAATTCAACTTATAAGTTTTTAAAATTTCTCTTTTTGCTGCTGATGGTTGTGAAAAATAGGTATTTGAGTGTTCACTGGACTCATGAAACAAAAATTTTGTTTTTGTAAGACTTGACTGTTTCTTGAAATTTCCTTTTAAATAGTGTCTCTTGTATTGCTCATTCTTGGCAAGAAAGTCTAATCAGTAGCATCACCATCTTTTTCTTTGTGTAAGGTTCATATGTCACCAACTCAAATGACTCACGCTGTTGCTTAAACTTGTAAACACTGGGCATTACATTCTCTATGTATATGTAATACTATATTTTTGAGTGGCAAATTCTCTTTTTTTCGGTCATAAGTTTACCTAACTGTTGACCCATCTGAGATTTTGTATTAGCATCTGATTAACCTAAAGTAAGATGAAACTAGTGATTTCATGTGTGAGGAACTCTTCTCTTGCAGTAGATTTTGGACTTTTGTTGGTGTTGAAAAGACTGGAGCCCATTTCAGGATTTCACTACTTTACTTGTATTATTATTTTTGTTTCTTTGTTAAAGAATGAAAATCAAAGTCTTTGATAAGTATCTATGGTACTCATTCTAAATTCACTAACTCTCTCTCTGCTTAGTTTGTTTGGCTTGTGCAGTTCTCATTGACTTTAGAAGCGGTACTTCTTCCTCTTCTCTGTAAAAGAAGGGGGTTCTTAATTCAGTTTAACTTGATTAATACAGGAAATTATTTGAAGGTTGCACGTAGGGTACTTTTCCTTTTTTTTGAGACTAGGTCTCGCTGTTTTTGCCTGTGGAACCGCAGGCTCATGTTGCCCGGGGTACCACAGACTCAAGCAGTCCCTAGCCTCAGCTTCTCAGGTAGCTGGGATTACAGGTGTGCACCACCATGCCCAGCTATTTTTTGGGACTAGGTTTTGCTGTGTTGCCCCAAGCAGGACTTGAACCACAATCCCTAGCCCCAGCCGCTTCATAGACTGAAGTTTACAGGCATGCGCCACTGTGCTCAGCTTAGAGTTCTTTTCTGTTTCCTTTCTGGAATATATTTTATGTAAGTCCAAGCATATATTATCATTTACCGATTAATGAACAAATATTATTTACATGTAGTTTGAAAGTATGCAGTGAAATACAGGACATGATTAAGAGTCATCTCAGAAGAGATAATATTGTTTTTTAGAAGAGCCATGTAAAATAAGCCAACATCTTCTAATACTGGCTAATTAGGAGACTATAGCAATGTGCTACTTCATTTTTCTCCATATAATTTATAACCGTCTTACATATTTCATTCATGTCTCATATTAGAATGTAAGCTCTTTGAAGTTAGGGATTTTTGTCTGTCTTAATTATTTCTATATCCCCAACACATAGAAGGTGCTTGGCACATAGCAGGAATTCAGTTATGTACTAAATGAATGGTTGAAATTTGTGATTTTTAAATTAATTGCTTTTAGTATATTAAGAATATTTTCCTAAAATTCTAATATTTTGCTTAATATTTTTTCATTTTTTGCTTAGTATTTTTCACCAAGCACACTTGAAACTCCCTAGTGATAACCTGTTATCTTGACACAAAACTTACCCCTTTTCTATCTCTCATTGCTTGTTTAATCGCTAACATTTTTTATCTAAATTGATACATCTTCACTTGTTTTCCTTGTTTCTATGAAAGTTCCTTTAAATTTCCTCACCACAGTCTGCATAATTATGTCTCAACTAGAGTTGAGCAGACAATTTATTTGCTTAAAAATTCGAATGAAGGCTGGGCACGGTGGCTCGTGCTTGTAAGCTTCAACCTATGAATCGGCAGGGGCTAGGGATCGCGGTTTGAGTCCCGCCTGGGGCCCGTAGTGAGACCTAGTTCCAAAAAATACAGCTGGGCATGGTGGCGCGCGCCTGTCATCCCAGCTACCTGGGAAGCTGAGGCTGGGGATTGCTTGAGTCCATGGTACCCCGGGCAACGAGAGCCTGCGGTTCCACGGGCAAAAATAGCGAGACCTAGTCTCAAAAAAAAAAAAAAAAAAAAATTCGAATGAGTCTCATCTATCTAGAATAAAGTTTATGTTTTTTAGAATGGCACACAAGCTCATGAATAACTTGGACTCGGCTACATAATGATAGTTCTCTTACCATCTCATGCCATCATAAAATTGACTTCATTTTTCTTTGTATCACTAATGACTGGCTGGCATGTAATAGAGAATTCAGTAGACACTTTTTGAGTGAATGAATGAATGATGTGTATAAAGGAATGAATATCAACAATACAAAATGTCATTGAAAATGCCTGTTGTTTAGTTTAAAGATAAAAATCTAACTTAACACTAGTATTTAAAAGCAGTTTTCCTTCATGCAGCTGGTTTGTCTTTCTTACTGTCTAATTGTTCCATTCTCTGTTCATCCTTGTTTCTTCTTGACAGTTACTGCGTTGTTTTGGAAATAATCCAGTTGCCCATGGTTCTTGATCCCTGTCTGTATCTATTGGATTTTCTTCCCCCTTGTTCCTTTTTATGTCCATACCCAGGGTTTCATCTTTTTCTGTACTGGCTATAAATTCTGGGTTTAAATCTTTATATATAGTTCTGAAACCCTTAGATTGAATTGTTTATATAGAACACATAAAGACAACCTTTATCTACTTGTTTTTCCTTTCAAAAATGATTTTTATTGTTACTATATTTCTTTTAATTTTTCTCCCCCCACCTCCCTGTTGTATATGCACACTCAGATTGAAAATCTTCAAGAGCAACTTAGAGATAAAGAAAAACAAATGAGCAGCTTGAAAGAACGAGTCAAGTCCTTGCAGGCCGACACCTCCAACACTGACACTGCCTTGACAACTTTGGAGGAGGCCCTTGCAGAGAAAGTGAGTTGACTAATTTGACTCTTTGATGCACTTCTAATGCTTTTTTATTAATCTAAAATTTTCTTGGTGAGACTCGGATATAGAGACAGAAGTAATTCCTTTGGGCAAAAGAGAAAAGAGCGGTCTACTATTGCTGAGATAGTGTAAAAGGGAAGAAAATCTATTTTGTTGTTGCCAGTGTCAGATCTGTTTCTAGGATAGATGGATTCCAGTGAGTGAATTTCTAGAGGATCTGTTGTATGTTCCCCATTTACTATCCTCTGAAGAAACAGTAAAGAGGATTCTTATTGTATGGTTGACTAGAATCTGGGGTATAGGAATATTAGCCATGACCATCAGGAGACAGTAGGTAATTTTTTTTTTACTATACCACATTGGTATTTAATGTATTTGTGAATTTTAGTTATTAATTCAGTTTACTTGTCACTTTTCTGGTCTTGGCCTTGCTTCATTTTGCATTTATGAGCCAGTCTAGTTTTTAAGGAATGATTGATTAAATAGAAGTGCTATATATTGTTAATGTCATGGCTGGAGGTTTAAGGAATCTTGGTGGAGGATTGTCATTGGATTCTTTAAAGGAACAGAGCCAGTGTCCCTTAAGCCACTTGGGCTCAGAATGCTTCAGGTTGCCTGCCCAGGTATTAAGCCTTGATCCATGAATAAACTCATTTGTTCATAAGAATATCCAAATGTATACTTAAATTGCTTCAACTTTCAAGCTTCCTGAGTTTCTGTTGACAGAAGGAAGTTTTAATGATCTGTTTTCTTTAGAAACCCTTTGTTATGCTTTAAGCTTAATATACCATAATCTACCCAAATTCCTCTGTGTGTGTGTGTGTGAACTTTTTCATTGTTTCCATTACCTTATAGGAAATGTGTGAACTGTATATAAAGAAGAAATATTTTTCTAGGACATGTGAGGGTTTCCATAAGAATTTGGTTTTTTGAGGATGAGTACATGGTATTATTTCAAATGAAAATTTTAAGGGCTTCTAATACTATTTGAGGTTACAGGAAATGAAACCCAGGGGAATCAAAAGAACAAAGACAGATCTTTGTTATAGCAGGGTAAGTAGAATAGAAGAATATTTTTTAAAGTAAATAACTTATCACTGTCATTTGATTGGTCACACATGACCTTTCATGTCTCTGTGTGTGTAAATATGAAATTTTATCAGCTACACACTAAGTTAAATTTTATCAGTTGCAAACTAAATTGCACTCATATGAGATAAGCATGAAAGGTATCTTCTCAGGTATTGATACACTCTCTTCTCAGGAGCGGACAATTGAACGTTTAAAGGAGCAGCGGGACAGAGATGAGCGAGAGAAGCAAGAGGAAATTGATAACTACAAAAAAGATCTTAAAGACTTGAAAGAAAAAGTCAGTGTATTACAAGGCGACCTTTCAGAGAAAGAGGTGAAGATCACCAGATGGAGTTACATGATTTGCGCAGTTGGTGCATTGTGTTTATGTTGTTGATGTTTACATAATTCATATAAAAATTAGTTGATAGAAAGATTTTCTTGTGATTCTGGCATCAGACCTTTCAGGAAGATTGCAAGGGATGTGTTAGGCAGCTTTGCTGAAAAACAGTAGATTGGATCATTCATTACCTAAGTCTTATTTTTTCAGTGATAAGTTGGTTTCTTACTTTTTAGTGACATCTTTATAGTTTTTAAAATAACCAAAACCTAGTTACACCTGGAGAAATATTGTACTAATGGTAAGAAAATTGATAGATGAATATGCAAAACTTGATTTATAGCTGCTTTTAGAATTCATCTCATTGTTGTCAGAGAAATCGTAAATGATTGTTGAGTGAGTAGGTAACATCACAGTTTGGACTAACTTTTGGAGAAATCCTGTTAATGTGACCTAATAGCAAAACTGGCTAATGTCTTAAGATCAGCTAATGATGTATAAGCTTTAGGAAAGTGCTGCATTTTCTTTCTAATACCTTTAGGAAAATCTATGGAAATTTAAATTCCTATTGGAAATTTCCTTCTAAAAGGAAAACCTTAAATTTAAGTCAATGTAGCTACTATGATTGATTACATTGACAGAATTTTTTTCTATTTCCATATATTTTGTGGAAGTGAATATACATTAAGAGAACATTTCATGTTAGTATTTATTTGGTATTTCTTGGGGAATAATTCCATCATAGTTTAGTTAAGACTTGAGAGCTAAGGTAATTTCTTTTTGTTTGTCAGTATTCATGAAAGGGGAACATAATTCTAGAAAGGTAAAAACCTACAAGCTAATCCAAAACTTTAAATTTCCATTTTATTAATAGTATTTATACTATATATATGTGTGCTGCTTCTTTTAGGCTTCTCTATTGGATCTGAAAGAGCATGCTTCTTCCCTGGCTTCTTCAGGACTGAAAAAGGACTCACGGCTTAAGACACTAGAGATTGCTTTGGAGCAGAAGAAGGAGGAATGTCTGAAAATGGAATCACAATTGAAAAAGGTGAAAGAAAAAATTTTCCATTTTCTTGCTTTGCTGTAAATAAGAATATAGCAGAAAACTATACAGTGTTCATATGAAATAATTTATCCAACTGGAGTAATAATTCCCTAACCTTCAAAATACCATTTATACTTTGACTATTTCTCTCAGAATTCTTAGCCTATTTTATTTTACTTTTGAGGCTCCCCAGACATTTAGAAAATTGAGAGTTCAGAGAAAGAGTAAAATCTATATATCTCCCTTGTTAATGCTGAATAAGACCACAATGTAAAAAGTTTCTATTATCTGTTATTTTTCTTCTATTAACATCAGACTTTCTAGAAGGAGACAACTTTAATAGTGATAGTGCCCTATATTGGTGAATATTAAGATATGGTGTTAATATTTGCTGTCCATTTCTTTGATTAATCCTCTGATATATATATATATATATATATATATATATATATATATATATATATATATATATATGACACATTGTGTGATGTATCTATTTGGTAGCTTATAGTTTTCAGAAGATAACTTTTTTTATATCACCAAGATATTGTGTCAGAATTGGAACTGTTCATTTTTTTAAATTTAAATAATTTATATATATATTTTTCATATCATTGTAATCCCCAGGGGTCACCCACCACCTCCCCTCCCTGGCTACTCCAGCTGGTCCCCCCCTCCCCCAGTTGTGTACTTTTGTTTGGTTGGCCATATATTAGTGAAACCATTTGGTTTCTGTCTTTTTCCTTCTGACTTGTTTCTGCCAGTATGATTTCTTCTAGGTACATCCATGTTACCAGAAATCATCAAATTTGTCATTTTCAATTGATGCATAATATTCCATTGCGTATATATACCACATCGTTTTCATCCAGAACTGACACTTTGAACAGCTAAACTGACAGGGTCCTGTTATATGATTACTATGAAATGGAGTATATCCTAGTATTGAAACTTTAAGTTTTGTTCTCTTACCTTATATTGGGTGATGTGATAGCCTCATACTGAATCTTCATTTAGGTTATTC
The DNA here is from genome assembly GCA_004024945.1 of Uropsilus gracilis. Lineage (NCBI taxonomy): Eukaryota > Metazoa > Chordata > Mammalia > Eulipotyphla > Talpidae > Uropsilus > Uropsilus gracilis. Next base: position 23,763 of record PVHY01006821.1, on the reverse strand, counting down.
CAAAGTTAAAATCATACTCCTAAGCTCAGGAAAGGGAGAAAATCTGTGTCATAATGTTACTTTTGTATACATAGAGAAATAAATTTTTGAGATGAAAGACTCCAATTATAATTACTTAGATTTTATAGTGGCTTTTCTCTTTTAATATGCAAATATTAAGGGTAAAGCTTTTAGGTGAATGTAAGGTTATAAAACTAGGTGATAACTATCAAAAGTAATATTATACCAAATTCCCCTGTTTATGAAAATTTATTTTTAATTTCCTTTTTTAAAAAAAATTTAAACTATACAGTTTATTTCAGGCTTAGAACGTATAAATAATAGAAAATTAGGATACAACAAGATACCAGTATGCAAATTAGGATACAACAGGATATCAATGTGACAAATATTACAAGTTTTAAAAGTTTAAGACAACATGAAATTTGGATACAATTATAGAAGTAACAAACGGGGATGTTCTTCAGTATCCTAGTTAAGAGATTTTTTTTTTTTAATAATTTTTGAAATTTTTTTGTGGGAAGAAAGCAAGTTACATAGATAGGTATACATATTACAATACCATAATTACGAAATTATAACCATGCAAAATAATATATTAGTTACTGATGTGTGATTTAAGAGTTTAAAATACCACTGGAATGGCAAACATCAAATCCAGTGTACTAATTATTATTTCTGGGAATGTATAATGGGGAATAGGATAGAAGAGATATCCACAGAGAATGTTAACTATCTCTGTGATGGTTGTTGTTCTTTTTTTTAAAATTTAATTTAAATTTTAAAAAATTTGCGTATATATGTATTTATGTTTATATTACATTACTGCATTATTGTGTACCCCAAGGCTTTCCCACTTCGCTAACACCTGTTAACCATCCTGATCTTTTGTGCTCTTTCCTCTCCCCTCCTTCTTCCCCCCTCCTCTTCTCTTGCTCCATTGTTCAGTCCCATTAGTTGTTTTTATTTTTTCTTATTTGTTTGTTTTTCCCTATATCCATCATATAATGAGACCATCCTGTATTTCTCTTTGGCTTATTTCTGCTAATAGGAGTCTTTCTAGTTCCATCCATGTTTCTGCGAATGACATGTGTTTGTCCTCCTTGATTGATGCGTAGTATTCCATCATGTATATGTACCACATTTTTTACTCAATCGTTGGTTTGGGGGCATTTGGTTTGTTTTGGCAATTGTAATCTTGGCAATTGTAAACAAGCTGCAATAAACATGCGCGTACAGGTGTCCTTTTGAATTAAGTGTTTTCATGTCCTCTGGGTAGATTCCCAATCTTTTTATGATACTTCTATAGCTGATCATTTCTATGGACTCTTAATTTTTTTTTATTTTTTATTTTTTTTGAGACTAGGTCTCGCTATTTTTGTCTGTGGAACTGCAGGCTCACGTTGGCAGGACCACGGACTCAAGCAATCCCCAGCCTCAGCTTCCCAGGTAGTTGGGATTACAGGCACGCAGCTAATTTTTTGGAACTAGGTATTGCTACTTTGCCCTGAGCAGGACTCGAACCACAATCCCTGGTCCCCGCCGCGACTTCCTAGGCTGCTTGCTTATAGGCCTGCTGCTTATATGCACCATGCCCGGTCCTGGATGCTTAAATTTTAGACTTTTATGAGAAAAAATAGTTATCTTTGGGTAGAGAAGGTTGATATTTAACCGCTACTTTGATTCATTACTAGTCTTTCTACCCATGGCCATCTTTCTTTTCATGTTTCCCACAGTTTGATTGTAGATGATTGTTCATTTCCATTTCCATTTCCATTTTCACTTGTTCATGTTTTTCTGTAGTCCGGCTTCAAGAGTGACCTATTCTAAGAATGAGATTGCTATCTAATTTTCCCTTTCATTTGTTTTCCTTTCCCCCTTTTTTTCCTCTTCTGTTTTTAATTGAGTATTTTGTATTATTACATTTTCTCTTCTCTTTTAACACATTAATTATATATCTAAAATTAAAAAATGGTTTCCCTAGAGTATGAAATATACATTCTAACTCCACCACAGCTTTATCGACATGTATTGTCAGTTAAGAATTGTATATAATGTATAGAACATTGTGATTTGCTATATGTAGACATTATGAAAAATAACTAGTCAAACAAATTTACTCATCTATCACCTCACATGGTCACCCCCTTTATTTTCCTCAATGAAAACACTTTTTATTACCTACTCAGCAAATTTTGAGAATATTATATAGTACTCTTAACAGTTGTCACTATCTTATGTATTAGTCCCTAGAATTTATTCATCTTATAAATTAGGACCTTTTAAGCAACACCTCATTTCTCTCCACCCTCCTGAACCCGAACCCCCCAGGTTCTGGTAATCTTGGTCACTACCACTGAACACTGGTTCTGTGAGTTTGACTATTTTTAGATCCCAGATATAAATGAGATTATGTAGTACTTGTATTTCTGTGTCTGGCATATTTCACTTAACATAATGCCCTCCAGGTTTATCACAAATGGCAGGATTTCCTTTTTCTTTTCAGTTGATTATCATATAAACACACTCCACATTTCTTTATGTATTCATCTGTCCATAGACACTTAGGTAGTTCCCATTTCATGATCGCTGTATATATTGCTACAGTGAACAGGAGCATGCACATAGCTCTTGGAGATACTGATTTTGTTTCGTTTTTGATCTATATCCATGAATGAGATTGCTAGATCATATATTAATGACATTTTAAATTTTGGGGGCAATCTTCATAGTGTTTTCTATAGTGACTTTGTCAGTTTACATTTAGTTTATGTTTACAGTTTATATTACAGTTATGGTGTACACACCCTTGCCTGTTTTGACATTCATGTTAGCCTTCTTAACACATGTGAGGTATTCTCTCACTGTACTTTTAGTGATATTCACGCGTGTGTATGCCTTCTTTCAGAAAATACCCACTTATCCTTTACCAATTTTTTTTTTTTTTTTTTTTTTTTTTTTTTTTTTTTTTTTTTTTTTTTTTTTTTTTTTTTTTTTTTTTTTTTTTTTTTTTTTTTTTTTTTTTTTTTTT
>PVHY01006821.1:9452-20632 GCA_004024945.1 Uropsilus gracilis | reverse complement strand
TTGCAAAAAGTTTGAGCTTAATGTATGTCCTCAATGTTTTATTTTATTTTTATAACTGCTGTGTTTTTGGTGTTATATCCAGAATATCTTGCAATCAGTATACAGTTTTAATCTTAAGTTAACTTTAAATAGCAACTAAAAATCCTTATCTTTTACTCTGAAACTATACAATCATGGAATAAAATATAGTATACTCCAAATATCAATTAAAGAGATGTCTTTGGTGACGCAACATCAATTGCAAAATAAACAGAAGGAAAGATAAATTAATGAGACTAGATCAAACTAATATTTTTAGGTAGCAAAAGAAATCATCAAAAAATATAAAGGGGACCTAGGATTGGGAGAAGAAATTAGTGCATCATACATCTTCTAAGGGATTAATATTTGCATATATAAAGAACTCATATAGTTCAACAACAGCCCCCACCCCCCTCCACCCCTCAAGGAACTCAATCAAAAAATAACAGAGGGTCTAAAAAGAGACTTCTCCAAAGAAGACATACAAATGGCCAAGAAGCATCTGAACATGTTGAAATCACTTATCAGGGAAATGCAGTTTACAACCACAATGAGATACCACCTTACACCCATGTGAATGGCCCATTTCAAAATAACTGAGGGATAAGTATTAGGAAAAGTATGGAGAAAAAAGGAATCCAGGGTGTCTTTTTGGTGGGAATGTTGATTGGTATAGTGCCCATGTAGACTGGTCTACCCTCTGTGGAAAGTAGTATAGAGGATCTTCAAAATGTTAAAAATAGATATACCATATATTCTATCATTTCCACTTCTTGGTATTTATGTGAAGAATGTAAAAACACGAATTGAAGGGAAAATAGCATTCCTGTGTTCATTTGCAGCACTACTTAACCATAGCCGCCTTACAGAAACAGCCGAAGTGCCCAATGACAGATTAGTGAATAAAGAAGGTGTGCTATATATACACTACCTATAAAAAGAGACGAGATTTTGATTTTTCAGCAATTGGATGGAACTTGCTAAATTAAGTCAGGAGGAGGAAGATAAATATCAGATAATTTTACTCATATGTATAGTATACAGAAACAATGAAGCAGGCAAAGCTAAAACTAAACAAATCCTAGAAAGATGATTGCAGAATTGAGAAATCTAGTGGAAGGTGGAAACAATAGGCTTAGGAACCCAATAGACTATCATGGAGAATTATGGGTGCTTTTGATGGTTGTGATATGGAGACATACAACTGGAGATCTGAAACCTATTTTTTAAATTATCTGCAGCATTGTAAACCAGTATTGCTTCAATAAGTGAAAAATTTATGGAATCAGTAAATTTCTCATACACAGAAATTTTGGTGGAGACACAGAGGTTAATTCAACCAATTTATATGTCTTTTACAGGTTTCTTTTTCCCCCCCCCCATCCCCTACTTGTACAGTTTTCTTCCATATCAAATTAACTTGGATATATTACCACAGTATTTCTAAATTCAATTAATATTGAGTATTGAAAGAAAAAGAACTTTGACTTAAAAAAATCTTATTAGAATAAATGAAAGCGAATTTTGTAATGATATAGTGAGATAGGAGTTGAGTGATTAAAAAGTAAGATGCAGCAATTGTGAAGTATCATATTTCAGATTTTTTTCATGCTGGTAGATAGATACTCCCCTAGCATTATTTTTAAAGCAGGGCAGTGAAAAAGTCAGATGGTATAAGACAAATACTGTGTGACCTCAGTTTCATTTAGAATGTTGAAAAACAGGCCGGGCACGGTGGCTCGTGCCTGTAAGCTTCAGCCTATGAATCTGCCGGGGCTAGGGATCATGGTTTGAGTCCTGCCTGGGGCCCGTAGCAAGACCTAGTTCCAAAAAAATAGCTGGGCGTGGTGGCACGTGCCTGTAATCCCAGCTACCTGGGAAGCTGAGGCTGGGGATTGCTTGAGTCTGTGGTACCGGTACCCCAGGCAACGAGAGCCTGCGGTTCCACAGGCAAAAATAGCAAGACGTAGTCTAAAAAAAAAAAAAAGAATGTTGAAAAACAAACACAAGGCTGAATATATAGATGGAGAGAGCAGACTGATGGTTATCAGTAGAGGGCAGGGAGTGGAATGGGAGAAATTGGTGAAAGTGAGCAAAAGCTACAAATGACTAGTTATGAATTATATCCTGGCGACATAAAGTATATCATGGTGACTAGTCAGTTAAGCTGTATTATGTATTTGAAAATATCTAAGAGAGTAGACCTTAAAAGTTCTCATTGCAAAAAAGGAATTTGTTACTTTGTGTGGTGATGATATTAAGTAGACAAGTTGTGATGGTTTTAGAATGCAACAAATTTCATTGAAATTTCAGAGAAATTTTGGAATAGGAATGACTGGTCTTGATAAAATAATTAAAGTCATTTTTGACTCATCTGTAGCTCAAAAGTGTATAGCCTATCCCTAAATTTTAGTACTCTGTATCTCCAGCACAAGATGATAACCTCAGAATTATTAAGGAAAGCATTGTAATTCAACTTTACATTTATCAGAGTTTTATAATGTGCTAACTTTTTTTTACCCTCTCTGGGAAGAAATATTTATTTTTTGCCTCTTAACTATTTTGCTGACTTTTTTAACCTTTTACTTTTCTTCCTTTATTCTATGCTTAAACTATTTCCTTCTACTTTTCTTTCTTCTTTTCTGCTTGACTCTTCGCTCCTGTTAGCATCCTGAAATAGTGTTAAGCCACCCATCCAAGCCAGTAAGTGACCTGACAAAGTAGTGCTATAGAATCTTAGTTGATTTTTTTTTCTATATTTTGCATGGGTGAGGTTTTTTTTTTTAAACTCTCTTAAGAAAAATTAATACAGTTGACCTTAACTCTCGCTTTCCTCAAGTAGAAACTCTAGCTTTTTTTTTTGTACCTTTCTAAAGTTTACTGGGGCCATACAAAGTGAAACATTTCTCTGTAAACAAAACTCCCTCAAACTTTGGGAAATGTTTACATTTTTAATACTTTTGCTTCTGTTTTATTCTTAGGGGGTCAATTTCTTTCAGAACTGCCTCTCTTGAAAAAAACTCAATGGTTCTGGTTTCGGCACCAAAAACAAACAAAAACAAAAAGAACTGCCTCTCTTTTTCTCTTCTTGTGACTTTTGCCCACACCAGCTTAGGTTTCTGCTAACACATAAAACTACATGTCTGTTAGTGGAATCTCCTGTTAAAGGCCACTTTAGTAACTCTGGATGTTCAGAAGCACTTAAAGCTGAATTAAAAGATATCAGTAAAGGATTTTATCTTAGAAGTATAGTTGTCACTTGGACAAAGTATTTGCTCAGTTAGTAGAAACATTTGCCTTTCATTCAAGGTAATTTGCAACAGAACTTTCTTTTCAAAGTATTTCTTAAGAACATATATTTATCCTAGCCGGGCACAGTGGCTCGTGCCTGTAAGCTTCAGCCTATGAAGCGACTGGGGCTAGGGATTGCGGTTCGAGTTCCACTCGGGGCAACACAGTGAGACCTAGTCCCCCAAAAAATAGCTAGGCGTGGTGGCGCGCTCCTGTAATCCCAGCTACCTGGAAAACTGAGGCTGGGGATTGCTTGAGTTTGTGGTACCCCAGGCAACATGAACCTGTGGTTCCATGGGCAAAAATAGCGAGACCTAGTCTCAAAAAACAAAAACAAATAAAAACAAATATTGAAACCTAGTCTCAAAAAAAGAAAAAAGAAAAGAAAAGCTGTTAAAAAAATTTATCCTTAAATTTTTTAAAAACCATTTAAAGATACTGTCTTTTTTTATTGAATGGGGAAATATTTAACAGCTTTTACTTTCTAATTAAATGTTACAAATGCAGATTTTTAGAGATTCAGAAGGAAAACTGAAAATGCAAAATAATTAGTTTTTAATTATTAAAATGGTTTTATACATTGAGAAGAGAAGGTAAAGGAGGGTCATCTGAAATTTAGATGTTAGCACTGGATACTGATTACAGTAAGATCAGCACTGAGTGCTCTGATGTACATTTTAACATTATTGTGGGGAGACCATTAGGGGTCTAACACTCATTTATACATCTCACTGGATACTGGAAGTATCTTGCAGCTTATCCTGAGTTTTCACTTAGTAATAAATATTCAGAGATTGGCTATTTAAAAAAAAACAAATCCACTCCAAATCTGCAGTAACTATTTCTCCATTTACTAATATTTTGTCTTTGTGATAGTTAGGGAAGAAAAATCTTATAAATGAAGATTAGCTGTTAAATATTGATAATGTTTTGTTTATATTGAAATGTAGATAACTCTTTAGGGCATTTACCACTGCCACTATGTGTGTATCTAATAGTATTTGAATCCTTTTCTTTGTAGGCACATGAAGCAACGTTAGAAGCAAGAGCCAGTCCTGAGATGAATGATAGAATACAGCAATTGGAGAGAGAAATCGCCAGGTACAAAGATGAATCTAGCAAGGCCCAGGCTGAAGTTGACCGCCTCTTGGAAATCTTGAAGGAAGTGGAAAATGAGAAGCATGATAAAGATAAGAAGATTGCTGAGTTGGAAAGGTAAAGAGAGGGAAATTGAAAATGTGAGAGAGCTTCAAATGTGATTGACAAACTGTTCTCTGAGGGACATGCGTTTCAATATAGCTGCCTCTGTGAATTTAGGCTCTTGAACGTTTGAGGTTATTTTGCTATCTGCTTTTAAATTTTAAATGTATATTTATTGTTGCAGTCTCTGAAAGGCAGTGTAGAATGAGAATAAGTTGGGAAACTGTAGATTTCAACATTGGTTGGAAAAAGAAAGTATTCTTTGATTAGCAAAGTAAAGTTTTCTACTGACCAGTGAAGAAAAAATTCCTTGATAAAATTTTGTTTTTAGGTTTGTTTTCTTATGTTCTCGTAGAAATCTACATTCAAATTATTTCTTACATTTCAGTCAGCTTGCTTGAAAAAAAAACTTCATTTTTGGACTGATTTTGGGAGACAAACATCATATAATTTGGGAGAGTTAAGAAGTAGGATTCAATCTGTATTTGTTATCCAAAGCATATTACATAGCTTATATTAGCTATATTTCTCACATTTTGAGGAAGAGTTGTAAATGATCTACTCTTTCTACAGAATATGACTATCATGAGGTTGAAAAACCACTCCTTATTCTTTGTCCCCTGGCCATTCAGTTTTGTTAAATTTTTTTTTTAGAATTTGACATTTCTTTGTCAAAAAAGAAAATTTCTAAAACTCACTTTTTGTTATTGTAATTTGTTACTCAGCACATCGTGTAAGTTACTAATAAACATTCAAAGACAGGAAGGATATCATGCCTTTTGTTCCCAGATTTAGTACTGAGGGGCATGTATGTGGCTGCTGTGTTTCTTACTAACCATTTGCTTCTTGTATTTGCCATTCCACTATTTCCTGTGTGTGGGTGTCTGTCTTCTGTAATTTATCATTTGAATTTCTTCACCTTTCCTCTAATTTAATTTTTCACGGTCCTACTCATTGGGGTTTTTGGTGTCTGTGTGTATATGTGTGTCACTTCTTGGCCATGCTATCTCTCAGAAAGCCAGTCTCCCGCCATTTGTACCTTCCACGCCAGGTTTCTGTTCCTGCACCGTCAGGGGGGTTTGTTTGGGACTTCCTAGGAAAGTGAGTGTTATGTAAGGTTATAGTTCTATACCAGACTGAATTGCTACTGCTGCTCTTGCTACTGCTGGGTTTGCAGGGGTGTTGCTTGATCAGAATTAAAGAACAGCCAGTTACATTTCAAGTTGAATGAGACCTCTTAAATGTGTTATTTGTAGAGAAAATGTGTGTTCTGTCTAGTAAGAGTCTCTATGGTAAGACACTGTTGGTTATAATTGTCTCAGGCTTTATTTCAAGTTCTTCTTTCATGTGGTTGCTCTCAAGCTGGAATGCCTTTAAGTAGTAGTAAGTTGATGCAGCTGTATGCCACACATTACTGCAGCATGTAGAATTAATTCTTAAAGGATGTTCAGCAACATTTTAAGGGCAAAAATAAAAGTAGGCTGTTATAATCATTAAAGTACAGAAAATTCTTAGAATTCTTTACAAATTTTTTAGTAATTATTATTTATGGATTGCCAACCTTAAAAGGTTTAGATTCATTCACAAGAATTCTCAATTTTATACTTTGTTGTATTGAGAAAAATAGAATCTCTTACATTGTTCTTACAATGTAGTCCCTTTCATAAATGATGTGTTGAACACTGAATTGTGTAAGCCTACCCATACATCTACAAATATAAATTGTCCTGATTAAATCTAAAAAATAATGCTACTGAATTCATACTCCATCAGCATTGTATGTCAGTTAGAATTTACTGGAGAGGCAAAACCAGCATGATTGTGGGGGACTGGCCAAGCAGGTCTTGAGATCTGTGTGGCAGACTGTCTGGGAGAGATCACCAGCAGGATAGAGCTTTGGTGGGCATGTGCTGACATTATGGTTCATATGCAGAAGTTTTTGTCTCCTGAGGAAATCTTAGTCCTGATTTTAGGGCCTTCCAAAGGATTCAGTTATGCCCAGTCTGATTATCTGGGATAATCTTCTCTACTTAAATGGATTAAAAACTTTAATTATTTCTGCAAAATACCATCATAGCAACATCTAGCTTAGTATTTTATTAAGTAACTAGGTACTGTGGCCTAGCTAACTTGTTGTTTCCAGAAAGTTATTGGTTAGCGGTTTTGGTATTTTTATAGGTTAATTTATGGGAAAGGTTACAATAAACAAACCTTAGAGTTTTGGTTTTTTTATATTAAATAATTGGTTTTGATTAGCTTTAGAAACCCTTCTAGAGTGAGCATAGTAAGAGTTTCTGTTTAGATTCACAGTGAAAGGCTTTTCTTTGGCATACTCATTAAAATGTTTTGAGAGTGGAATAACGTAGGATTGGATTCTGATAGAATTGTTTGTTGTCTGTTCTTTCACTCGTGTTTTTCCTTTTAACTAAACATGTGTGTCTTGGTAGTATACAGGGAGCATGTTCTGCCATGGCACGTGTGTGTTGCTTCATGATTTAGTTTTTGCATTTCCTTTGTTAAACCTTTCTGCTAATATTGAAATATTAAGTAATCTACTGACTTTGATATTTCCAGCAGAAATCTAGCTGAAAATTGATTTACATGGGGCTTATTTAGATTCAATTCACTATTTTTTGAAATTTATGTATTTAGAGAGTCAAAGTCCTGAAATTCTTTTTATCTTTTATTCCATTTGACCATTTAACTTCCTTTTAAATATGCATCTCTAAACACTACTGTTAACAAAATTTTTAATTAAGTTTATGAAAATCATAGCCAGTTTGTGAGTTTAATTTTCCTCTCCACACCCCACTGTTTTTGGAAAAAAAAAAAAAAAATCTGCCTTTCCCCCTCCCATTTAATGACTTAATTTTTATATTTATGGAGACTCTAGTTTTCTGATCATTCTTCTGTTCCCTGGGGATACAACAGGTGACAACAGAGACAAAAATGACTGCCTTACATGGTGGTGGGAGAACTTTGGGATATACAATGTAAGAAAAAACATATATAGTTAAAAAATGTTAAAAAACCAGTGCTTTTATGGAGTTTTGAATCTAGTTGGCAGGTGATGGCAATAGAAAGTAAGGATGTAAATGTTGAATAATTAATACTATAGAAAATATAAAGCTGAGTAAGGAGGACAGGGAGTGCTAGGGTGAGTACTCTCTATTTATGTGGGGTGGTAAGAAGAGATTTTTCGAGCCAGTACTTCAAGGAGGGGCTCTTTTCTTTACAAGTCCCCAGAAATTAAAAAAAAAAAAAAACATTTTATTGGGGTATAATTGACATACAATAAAATACATCTATTTTAACCTTTAAACTGGAATCTTGACAGATGTATACACCTGTGTGATCTCCACTGTTATCAAGATAGGCAACATTTTCTTCCCTGATAGTTCTCTCATTTTCCTTTGCAACATATCTTTCCCCATCCCTTAAAACAAACACTGCAGATCTGATAACCACCTTAAACTAATTTTATACATTATACTCAGTTTCCTCATTTTGCCTTAGTTTTAAGTTGTTTGTTTTCCCTTTTTTGTGTGGAGTTGAAAATAAGATTAACCAACCAAACATCCATTTGCTCTTCTCTCCTAACATAACCCTTTTTTATGGTTTCCTGTAGCCCAGCTCCAAGAGTCAGTTCAAATTCCTTTAATTCAGTCAAGGTGATAATTCCTTAGTATATAACTCATAAGTGAATTGAAAGACAGAGTTCTCAAAATGATTTTCTATTAAGGAAAACTTGCAAGAAAAGAGGTGTCCGTTTTGTTCTCGATATTACCATGTCTGGACATGATGACTAAAATTGCTGTAACTACCTTATGTTAACCTAAGATGAAGTTTGGACATAGAGGGAAAAACTAGCAGAGTCAAACCCTTATAGACTAATCCTTAAACTGGAGTTCTTGTTATGTGAGATACTATACTTATAATTTAAACCCCTTGATTACAGGATTTTCTGTTATTTGTAGCCCAAAACATTCAAACTCTTACAGCTATTTAGTTCCCAAGTAGTTAGCCTCTGAATTAATTGTGTATGGGCTTTGTCTTTCTTTTTGTTAATGTGGTGAATTATGAATTATGTTGATTGATTTTTGGATGTTTAACCCTCCTTGTATGCCTGGTATGAATACTCACTTGATCATGGTATATGGACCTTTTAATGACTTGCTGGATGCAGTTTGCTAGAACTTTTTTAAGGATGTCTTTGTATTCACTTGGGAGATTTTCTTTTTTAGTGCGCTGTCCTTGTTTAGTTTTGGTATTAAAGTAATGTTGCCCCATAAAAATATTTGTTAGTATTCCTTCTTCAGTTTTTGTAAGAGTTTGAGCAAGTTAGGTGTTTATCTTTGAAGGTTTGATAGAACTACTTGTGAAACCATCTGGTCCTGGACTCTTGTATTTTGGGGGAGAGTTTTGGTTACTGTTTCAATTTCTTGCTTGTAACTGATTTGTTCAGGGTTTCAGTTTCTCCCCTATTCAGTCTCAGATGATCGTGTAATTCTAAGAATTTATTCTTCTCTTCTAGATTACTGAATTTGTTGTATATAGATATTTATAGTCATCTCTGAATTTCTGTTGCATCCGTTGTGGTTTCTCCTTTATTTTTGATTCTCTTTATTTTATATTCCTCCCTTATGTTCTTGATTAGCCTTGCTAAAAGTTTATCTATTTATTTTCTCAAAGACCCAGCTTTTAGTTTTATTGACGTTCTGGATTTTTTAATTTCCAAATCATTATTTCTCCTTTGATTTTTATTTCTGTTCTCCCACTGGCTTTTGGATTTGTTTGTTCTACTTTTTTCTAATTTCTCATGTTGAGGGAGAAGGTTATTTATTTTGAGTTCTTGTTTCCTGACATGGGGGCTGTATTGAAAAATATTTCCTTCTTAGTCCTGCTTTTGCTGCATCTTATTTGTTTTGGATGATTGGATGCTCATTTTCATTTGTCTTGAGGCATTTCATGATTTCTTCAATTTCTTCTTTAGTCAAGTAGTCTTTCAGTGGTGTGTTGTTCATTCAGTCTCTATGTGCTAAAAGATTTCCCTGCTTTCTTTTGATAGTTGAATTATAGTTTGATTCCTTTATATTCTGAGAAAATGTTAAATATGATTTCAGTTTTCATGACTTTGTTTATATTTGTTTTGTTTCCCAGAATGTGGTCTATTCTGGAGAATTTTCCATGTGCACTTAGAGAAATGTGTATTCTGCTTTTTGGGGTTGCAGTGCTCTGTATGTATCTGTGAAGTCCATGAAGTCTAATTCTACTTAAGGCTGTTGTACCCATTTATTTTCTGTGTAGTTGATCTGTGTAGTTAGAGTGGGCTGTCGAAGTCTCCTACCATAAACATGTTTTTTCCAGTGTTCATTTCTAGAGTTGATAATAGTTGCTGAATGCGTTTTTGTGCACCTTCAGTTGTTGCATATACATTAGTGATATGTCTTCATGATGTGTGGTTCCCTTAATCATTATGTAGTATTCCTTCCTGTCTTTTTGTTATTTTTTTACTGGAAGTACATTTTTGTCTCGCCTAAGTATGGCTGTCCCTGCCTTCTTTAGAGCCCCGTTTGCTTGAAGTTTTCCAACCCTTTACTTTGAGCCTATTATGATTTGGAGTTTAGGTGTGTCTCCTGGAGACAACAGAAGGTTTGATTCTGTTGCCTGATCTAAATAGATACTGAATCTTTTAATTGGTGAGTTTGGTCCATTTGTATTTAAAGTGATTATTGATATCAGATAGTTTGTTACTGCCATTTAATTTTTAATTTTTGTGGGTTAACCTATTCCTTATTGACTTTGTGTATATTCTTCTTTCTCGTTTCAGTGTGTGAGCTCCTGTATTTCCTGAAGGGATAGTTTAACTTTTTGCAAACTCATTGAGCTTCTCTATGTCTGTAAAGGCTTTTATACCTCCCACAGTCTAAAGGAGAGTCTTAACAGAGTATTCTTGGCTGGCAGTTTTATTATTATTTTTTTTAAGCTTTGGAACATGCCATTCCATTCACTTCTTGCTCATAGTGTTTCTTCAGAGAAGTCTATTGTATAGAATACTCCAGTATTCTTTCTTTGTTCTGAACTCTTGGGAATTTCAGTACTGTATGTCTTAGTGTTGCTATTGTTTTATATAGATTTTACAGGCTTCTTCTAGCATCCTGGATTTGTACATTTATTCCCTTTTCTAGGTTTGGGAAGTTTTCATCTATAATTTCTTTAAATATATTCTGTCCTCCCCGTCCCTCTTGCCCCTCTGGTATTCTCATTATTCCTATGTTGCCTTTCCTCATAGAATCAGATAGTTCTCAGAGTATGAGTGTATCTATTATTATAATTGGATAGTTGACCATTTTACCTCTATCCTGATAGTTTATTTAGCTTGCCCTAAATTTTTTGAACTTTTTATAGGAAAGTAAACTTTATTTTTGTGATTATTATATATTAATAGTATATTCAGGAATATGTGGCACAATGCATAATATAACCCTAAAATGTAAACGTACAAGCTGGCCATTGTGGCATGTGTCTGTAGTCCAAGCTACCTGGGAGGCTGAGGCTAAGGATCGCTTGAGTCCATGGGTTTGGTACAACCTGGGCAACATAGGAAAACCTAGGAAGGAAGGAAGGAAGGAAGGAAGGAAGGAAGGAAGGAAGGAAGGAAGGAAGGA